>JARQOC010000004.1:525799113-525892101 GCA_033576535.1 Allobates femoralis | reverse complement strand
CCGAAACAGCCCTAACCAAAGTCACTAACGACCTTTGATCGCCAAGAGAAACGACACTACTCCGTCCTCATTCTTCTCAAACTCTCTGCTGCCTTCGACACTGTTGACCACTCCCTCTTACTTCAAATCCTTGAATTTCTTGGCATTACTGACCTTACCCTCTCCTGGATCTCCTCCTACCTAATGGACAGGACCTTCAGCGTCACCCACACCTCCTCCTCGCCCCACCCCCTCTCTGTAGGTGTTCCCCAAGGCTCGATCCTGGGACCACTACTCTTCTCCATTTACATCCTCGGCCTAGGCAACCTCATCAAGTCACACAGCCTCCAATATCACCTCTACTATGCCGACGACACCCAGCTCTATCTGTCTGGCCCTGAAATCTCTTCACTTTTATCCAAAATTCCTCACTGCCTATCCACCATTGCATCCTTCTTTTCTACCCGCTTCCTCAAACTCAACATGGACAAGACCGAATTCATCATCTTTCCCCCAAACATCTCTCCCCTTCTTCCTGACCTATCAGTCACCGTCAATGACTGCACACTCTCACCCGTCCCCCACACCAAGTGCCTCAGGGTAATACTCGACTCCTCCCTTTCCTTCAAGCCCCACATCCAAGCCCTCGCCACCACCTGCCGACTCCTACTAAAAAACATTGCCCGTATCCGCTCCTTCCTTGACCACAACACGGCTAAGACACTTGTTCATGCCCTCATCATCTCACACCTGGACTACTGCAACCTCCTGTTCACCGGCCTCCCTGCCTCCTCCCTTGCACCTCTCCGCACCATCCTCAACTCTGCTGCCCGACTCATCCATCTATCTCCCCGTTACTCCCCGGCCTCCCCTCTCCGCCGAGCCCTCCACTGGCTCCCCAACCCCCAGCGATCCCACTTCAAAACCCTAACCCTGACATACAAGGCCACACACATCCTGTCCCCTCCCTACATCTCCGAACTGGTATCCCGCTACCTCCCCTCGCGCAACTTGCGCTCTTCTCAAAAACTCCTTCTCTCAAACCCCCGCATTTCCACCTCCCACAACCGTATACAAAACTTCTCTCGTGCTTCTGCCATACTCTGGAGCTTCCTCCCCCACCACATCAGACACTCCCCTACCTTGGGAACCTTCAAGAAAAACCTAAAGACCCACCTCTTCCTACAAGTCTATAAAACACACTGGGACCCAATCCGCTGCACCATCTCACCTCTCCCCCTCCTACTGTCTCCCACCCATCCCCTATAGACTGTGAGCCCTTGTGGACGGGATCTCTGCCCTATTGTATCCGTATGACTGATTTGTCATCATTTTTCCCACCTGTCTTTGTCTACCTTCTCACTTGTAATGCGCCATTTAACCTAATGGTGCTATATAAATACTTAATAATAATTCTAATTCTCATGCCCTCCACCAAGACTTGAAGTTTCCCATCCACTCACTCAAACAGCTTTTCACGGAGGGACTCATTGCCCGCCACGGCTTATTGTATATATGTGTATGGAATTGTTTTTAATGTTATGCTAAGGACTAAGAGGTATATAATCGAAAAGCGTCCAGCGTTAGTCCAATTTATATGTTTTAACCAATTTTAATAAAGGAAGAAAAAAAGAAGAATTGGTTTCTGACAAAATCTCTTCATATATTAGACAGTCACCTCTGTAGCTGTGGGGTCATACAACTGCAATTCAGACCTGCATCCCACCACAAGAACCACTCTCAAGTACTACCTGGAACTGACGTCATAATCAGTGACAAAGTTAAGGGCCACATACTTCCCCCTGTGTTTTAAGGGTATTGAATTCTGCTCAAACTGATGGGGTGCAGCTAGGAGACCCTATTTTAAGAGATGATGTCCTCCACCCAACTCTCAAAAAGCTGAAAGGGTCTTCAGGAGAGATAGGTAGTCAATCTGGGCAATTAGAAAGTCACCTGCATCCCATCACTAGAACCACTCTGAAGTACTCCCTGGAACTGACGTCATAAACAGTGACAAAGTGAAAAACCACATAACACACTCCCCCATGGCCTAGGGGCATTGATTAAATGATGCTCAAACTCTTAGGGTGCAGCTGTGAGACCCTATTTTCAGAGATGATGTCCTCTACTCAACTCTCAAAAGGCTGCTGGGTCTTCAGGAGAGAGGGGTAGTCGAGCTGGGCTATCAGACGGTCACCTCTGTAGCTGAGCTCATCATCCTATGGTTCAACGTAATGTGTGAACATAGCCTAAGGCAAAGCATTCACCCCATCTTTAATAAAGCATTCACACACACATATATTCATTCTTAACTATCAAGAAGGATGATGACAGCTTTCCAGAACTGCATCCCACCACAAGCACCACTCTGGAGTACTCCCTGGAGAATTACGTCCTTAGTGACAGTGAGGAGCTACACTCTTCCCCCCTTGTGGCCTAGGGGTATTGAGTGCCGCCGCTCAAACTGTTTTGGGGTGCAGCAGTGGGACCCTATTTTCAGAGATGATGGCCTCCACACAACTATGAAAAAGCTGAAAGGGTCTTCAGGAGAGATGGGTAGTCCAGCTGGGCTATCAGTCACCTCTGCAGCTGTGGTGTCATCCAACAGCTGTCCAAACCTGCATCCCACCACAAGAACCACTCCGAAGTACTCCCTGGAAATGACATCAGAACCAGTGACAAAGATAAGGGCCCCTACTTCCCCCTGTGGTTTAAGGTATTGAGTTCTGCTCAAACTGAGGGGGTGAGCTAGGAGACCCTATTTTCAGAGATAATATCCTCTACCCAACTCTCAAAAAGCTAAAGGGTCTTAGGAGAGATGGTAGTCAATCTGGGCTATTAGAAGTCACCTCTGTAGCTGCGGGGTCAACGATGCTGTCAGAACCTGCATCCCATCACTAGAACCACTCTGAAGTACTCCCTGGAACTGACGTCATAAACAGTGACAAAAGACCACATTTACACTCCCCCCGTGGCCTAGGGGCATTGGTTGAGTGATGCTCAAACTGTTGGGTGCAGCTGTGAGACCCTATTTTCAGAAGATGTCTCCACCCAACTCCAAAAAGCTGTTGGGTCTCAGGAGAGATGGGCAGTCGAGATAGACACAGACGGTCACCTCTGTAGCTGAGCTCATTATCCTATGGTTCAATGTAATGTGTGAACATAGCCTAAGCAAAGCATTCACCTTCTTAATAAACATACCACACAACCAATCCCCATCAAACACAACACGCACAGACACACACATATATATTCATTCTTAACTATCAATAGGATGATGACAGCTTTCCAGAACTGCATCCCACCACAAACACCACTCTGGAGTACTCCCTGGAATTACGTCCTAGTGACAGTGAGGAGCTACACTCTTCCCCCCTTGTGGCCTAGGGTATTGAGTGCGCCGCTCAAACTGTTTTGGGGTGCAGCAGTGGGACCCTATTTTCAGAGATGATGGCCTCCACACACTTGAAAAAGCTGAAAGGGTCTTCAGGAGAGATGGGTAGTCCAGCTGGGCTATCAGTCACCTCTGCAGCTGTGGTGTCATCCAACAGCTGTCCAAACCTGCATCCCCACCACAAGAACCACTCCGAAGTACTCCCTGGAAATGACATCAGAACCAGTGACAAAGATAAGGGCCACCTACTTCCCCCTGTGGTTTAAGGGTATTGAGTTCTGCTCAAACTGACGGGTGCAGCTAGAGACCCTATTATTTTCAGAGATAATATCCTCTACCCAACTCTCAAAAAGCTGAAAGGGTCTTCAGGAGAGATGGGTAGTCAATCTGGGCTATTAGATAGTCACCTCTGTAGCTGCGGGTCATACGACTGCTGTCCAGACCTGCATCCCATCACTAGAACCACTCTGAAGTACTCCCTGGAACTGACGTCATAACCAGTGACAAAAGACCACATTTTACACTCCCCCCCGTGGCCTAGGGCATTGGTTGAGTGATGCTCAAACTGTTGGGGTGCAGCTGTGAGACCCTATTTTCAGAGATGATGTCTTCCACCCAACTCCCAAAAAGCTGTTGGGTCTTCAGGAGAGATGGGCAGTCGAGATAGACACACAGACGGTCACCTCTGTAGCTGAGCTCATTATCCTATGGTTCAATGTAATGTGTGAACATAGCCTAAGGCAAAGCATTCACCCTATCTTTAGTAAAGCATACACACACACACATACAACACACACACACACACACATAATCACACACATACACACACACATAATCACACACATACACACACACACAACACACATAATCACACACATACACACACACATGCACAGACACACACATAATCACACACACACACACACAACACACACACACATATATTCATTCTTAACTATCAAATAGGATGATGACAGCTTTCCAGAACTGCATCCCACCACAAACACCACTCTGGAGTACTCCCTGGAGAATTACGTCCTCAGTGACAGTGAGGAGCTACACTCTTTCCCCCTTGTGGCCTAGGGGTATTGAGTGCCGCCCCTCAAACTGTTTTGGGGTGCAGCAGTGGGACCCTATTTTCAGAGATGATGGCCTCCACACAACTCTGAAAAAGCTGAAAGGGTCTTCAGGAGAGATGGGTAGTCCAGCTGGGCTATCAGTCACCTCTGCAGCTGTGGTGTCATCCAACAGCTGTCCAAACCTGCATCCCCACCACAAGAACCACTCCGAAGTACTCCCTGGAAATGACATCAGAACCAGTGACAAAGATAAGGGCCACCTACTTCCCCCTGTGGTTTAAGGGTATTGAGTTCTGCTCAAACTGACGGGGTGCAGCTAGGAGACCCTATTATTTTCAGAGATAATATCCTCTACCCAACTCTCAAAAAGCTGAAAGGGTCTTCAGGAGAGATGGGTAGTCAATCTGGGCTATTAGATAGTCACCTCTGTAGCTGCGGGGTCATACGACTGCTGTCCAGACCTGCATCCCATCACTAGAACCACTCTGAAGTACTCCCTGGAACTGACGTCATAACCAGTGACAAAAGACCACATTTTACACTCCCCCCCGTGGCCTAGGGGCATTGGTTGAGTGATGCTCAAACTGTTGGGGTGCAGCTGTGAGACCCTATTTTCAGAGATGATGTCTTCCACCCAACTCCCAAAAAGCTGTTGGGTCTTCAGGAGAGATGGGCAGTCGAGATAGACACCAGACGGTCACCTCTGTAGCTGAGCTCATTATCCTATGGTTCAATGTAATGTGTGAACATAGCCTAAGGCAAAGCATTCACCCTATCTTTAGTAAAGCATACACACACACACATACACACACACACACACACACACACATAATCACACACATACACACACACATAATCACACACATACACACACACACACACACACATAATCACACACATACACACACACATGCACAGACACACACATAATCACACACACACACACACACACACACACACAACACACATATATTCATTCTTAACTATCAAATAGGATGATGACAGCTTTCCAGAACTGCATCCCACCACAAACACCACTCTGGAGTACTCCCTGGAGAATTACGTCCTCAGTGACAGTGAGGAGCTACACTCTTTCCCCCTTGTGGCCTAGGGGTATTGAGTGCCGCCCCTCAAACTGTTTTGGGGTGCAGCAGTGGGACCCTATTTTCAGAGATGATGGCCTCCACACAACTCTGAAAAAGCTGAAAGGGTCTTCAGGAGAGATGGGTAGTCCAGCTGGGCTATCAGTCACCTCTGCAGCTGTGGTGTCATCCAACAGCTGTCCAAACCTGCATCCCCACCACAAGAACCACTCCGAAGTACTCCCTGGAAATGACATCAGAACCAGTGACAAAGATAAGGGCCACCTACTTCCCCTGTGGTTTAAGGGTATTGAGTTCTGCTCAAACTGACGGGGTGCAGCTAGGAGACCCTATTATTTTCAGAGATAATATCCTCTACCCAACTCTCAAAAAGCTGAAAGGGTCTTCAGGAGAGATGGGTAGTCAATCTGGGCTATTAGATAGTCACCTCTGTAGCTGCGGGGTCATACGACTGCTGTCCAGACCTGCATCCCATCACTAGAACCACTCTGAAGTACTCCCTGGAACTGACGTCATAACCAGTGACAAAAGACCACATTTTACACTCCCCCCCGTGGCCTAGGGGCATTGGTTGAGTGATGCTCAAACTGTTGGGGTGCAGCTGTGAGACCCTATTTTCAGAGATGATGTCTTCCACCCAACTCCCAAAAAGCTGTTGGGTCTTCAGGAGAGATGGGCAGTCGAGATAGACACACAGACGGTCACCTCTGTAGCTGAGCTCATTATCCTATGGTTCAATGTAATGTGTGAACATAGCCTAAGGCAAAGCATTCACCCTATCTTTAGTAAAGCATACACACACACACATACACACACACACACACACACATAATCACACACATACACACACACATAATCACACACATACACACCACACACACACACATAATCACACACATACACACACACATGCACAGACACACACATAATCAACACACCACACACACACACACACCACCACACACACATATATTCATTCTTAACTATCAAATAGGATGATGACAGCTTTCCAGAACTGCATCCCACCACAAACACCACTCTGGAGTACTCCCTGGAGAATTACGTCCTCAGTGACAGTGAGGAGCTACACTCTTTCCCCCTTGTGGCCTAGGGGTATTGAGTGCCGCCCCCTCAAACTGTTTTGGGGTGCAGCAGTGGGACCCTATTTTCAGAGATGATGGCCTCCACACAACTCTGAAAAAGCTGAAAGGGTCTTCAGAGAGATGGGTAGTCCAGCTGGGCTATCAGTCACCTCTGCAGCTGTGGTGTCATCCAACAGCTGTCCAAACCTGCATCCCCACCACAAGAACCACTCCGAAGTACTCCCTGGAAATGACATCAGAACCAGTGACAAAGATAAGGGCCACCTACTTCCCCCTGTGGTTTAAGGGTATTGAGTTCTGCTCAAACTGACGGGGTGCAGCTAGGAGACCCTATTATTTTCAGAGATAATATCCTCTACCCAACTCTCAAAAAGCTGAAAGGGTCTTCAGGAGAGATGGGTAGTCAATCTGGGCTATTAGATAGTCACCTCTGTAGCTGCGGGGTCATACGACTGCTGTCCAGACCTGCATCCCATCACTAGAACCACTCTGAAGTACTCCCTGGAACTGACGTCATAACCAGTGACAAAAGACCACATTTTACACTCCCCCCGTGGCCTAGGGGCATTGGTTGAGTGATGCTCAAACTGTTGGGGTGCAGCTGTGAGACCCTATTTTCAGAGATGATGTCTTCCACCCAACTCCCAAAAAGCTGTTGGGTCTTCAGGAGAGATGGGCAGTCGAGATAGACACGCAGACGGTCACCTCTGTAGCTGAGCTCATTATCCTATGGTTCAATGTAATGTGTGAACATAGCCTAAGGCAAAGCATTCACCCTATCTTTAGTAAAGCATACACACACACACATACACACACACACACACACACACACATAATCACACACATACACACACACATAATCACACACATACACACACACACACACACATAATCACACACATACACACACACATGCACAGACACACACATAATCACACACACACACACACACACACACACACATATATTCATTCTTAACTATCAAATAGGATGATGACAGCTTTCCAGAACTGCATCCCACCACAAACACCACTCTGGAGTACTCCCTGGAGAATTACGTCCTCAGTGACAGTGAGGAGCTACACTCTTTCCCCCTTGTGGCCTAGGGGTATTGAGTGCCGCCCCTCAAACTGTTTTGGGGTGCAGCAGTGGGACCCTATTTTCAGAGATGATGGCCTCCACACAACTCTGAAAAAGCTGAAAGGGTCTTCAGGAGAGATGGGTAGTCCAGCTGGGCTATCAGTCACCTCTGCAGCTGTGGTGTCATCCAACAGCTGTCCAAACCTGCATCCCCACCACAAGAACCACTCCGAAGTACTCCCTGGAAATGACATCAGAACCAGTGACAAAGATAAGGGCCACCTACTTCCCCCTGTGGTTTAAGGGTATTGAGTTCTGCTCAAACTGACGGGGTGCAGCTAGGAGACCCTATTATTTTCAGAGATAATATCCTCTACCCAACTCTCAAAAAGCTGAAAGGGTCTTCAGGAGAGATGGGTAGTCAATCTGGGCTATTAGATAGTCACCTCTGTAGCTGCGGGGTCATACGACTGCTGTCCAGACCTGCATCCCATCACTAGAACCACTCTGAAGTACTCCCTGGAACTGACGTCATAACCAGTGACAAAAGACCACATTTTACACTCCCCCCCGTGGCCTAGGGGCATTGGTTGAGTGATGCTCAAACTGTTGGGGTGCAGCTGTGAGACCCTATTTTCAGAGATGATGTCTTCCACCCAACTCCCAAAAAGCTGTTGGGTCTTCAGGAGAGATGGGCAGTCGAGATAGACACGCAGACGGTCACCTCTGTAGCTGAGCTCATTATCCTATGGTTCAATGTAATGTGTGAACATAGCCTAAGGCAAAGCATTCACCCTATCTTTAGTAAAGCATACACACACACACATACACACACACACACACACACACACATAATCACACACATACACACACACATAATCACACACATACACACACACACACACACACATAATCACACACATACACACACACATGCACAGACACACACATAATCACACACACACACACACACACACACACACATATATTCATTCTTAACTATCAAATAGGATGATGACAGCTTTCCAGAACTGCATCCCACCACAAACACCACTCTGGAGTACTCCCTGGAGAATTACGTCCTCAGTGACAGTGAGGAGCTACACTCTTTCCCCCTTGTGGCCTAGGGGTATTGAGTGCCGCCCCTCAAACTGTTTTGGGGTGCAGCAGTGGGACCCTATTTTCAGAGATGATGGCCTCCACACAACTCTGAAAAAGCTGAAAGGGTCTTCAGGAGAGATGGGTAGTCCAGCTGGCTATCAGTCCACCTCTGCAGCTGTGGTGTCATCAAACAGCTGTCCAAACCTGCATCCCCACCACAAGAACCACTCCGAAGTACTCCCTGGAAATGACATCAGAACCAGTGACAAAGATAAGGGCCACCTACTTCCCCCTGTGGTTTAAGGGTATTGAGTTCTGCTCAAACTGACGGGGTGCAGCTAGGAGACCCTATTATTTTCAGAGATAATATCCTCTACCCAACTCTCAAAAAGCTGAAAGGGTCTTCAGGAGAGATGGGTAGTCAATCTGGGCTATTAGATAGTCACCTCTGTAGCTGCGGGGTCATACGACTGCTGTCCAGACCTGCATCCCATCACTAGAACCACTCTGAAGTACTCCCTGGAACTGACGTCATAACCAGTGACAAAAGACCACATTTTACACTCCCCCCGTGGCCTAGGGGCATTGGTTGAGTGATGCTCAAACTGTTGGGGTGCAGCTGTGAGACCCTATTTTCAGAGATGATGTCTTCCACCCAACTCCCAAAAAGCTGTTGGGTCTTCAGGAGAGATGGGCAGTCGAGATAGACACGCAGACGGTCACCTCTGTAGCTGAGCTCATTATCCTATGGTTCAATGTAATGTGTGAACATAGCCTAAGGCAAAGCATTCACCCTATCTTTAGTAAAGCATAACACACACACATACACACACACACACACACACACATAATCACACACATACACACACACATAATCACACACATACACACACACACACACACACACATAATCACACACATACACACACACATGCACAGACACACACATAATCACACACACACACACACACACACACACACACACATATATTCATTCTTAACTATCAAATAGGATGATGACAGCTTTCCAGAACTGCATCCCACCACAAACACCACTCTGGAGTACTCCCTGGAGAATTACGTCCTCAGTGACAGTGAGGAGCTACACTCTTTCCCCCTTGTGGCCTAGGGGTATTGAGTGCCGCCCCTCAAACTGTTTTGGGGTGCAGCAGTGGGACCCTATTTTCAGAGATGATGGCCTCCACACAACTCTGAAAAAGCTGAAAGGGTCTTCAGGAGAGATGGGTAGTCCAGCTGGGCTATCAGTCACCTCTGCAGCTGTGGTGTCATCCAACAGCTGTCCAAACCTGCATCCCCACCACAAGAACCACTCCGAAGTACTCCCTGGAAATGACATCAGAACCAGTGACAAAGATAAGGGCCACCTACTTCCCCCTGTGGTTTAAGGGTATTGAGTTCTGCTCAAACTGACGGGGTGCAGCTAGGAGACCCTATTATTTTCAGAGATAATATCCTCTACCCAACTCTCAAAAAGCTGAAAGGGTCTTCAGGAGAGATGGGTAGTCAATCTGGGCTATTAGATAGTCACCTCTGTAGCTGCGGGGTCATACGACTGCTGTCCAGACCTGCATCCCATCACTAGAACCACTCTGAAGTACTCCCTGGAACTGACGTCATAACCAGTGACAAAAGACCACATTTTACACTCCCCCCGTGGCCTAGGGGCATTGTTGAGTGATGCTCAAACTGTTGGGGTGCAGCTGTGAGACCCTATTTTCAGAGATGATGTCTTCCACCCAACTCCCAAAAAGCTGTTGGGTCTTCAGGAGAGATGGGCAGTCGAGATAGACACACAGACGGTCACCTCTGTAGCTGAGCTCATTATCCTATGGTTCAATGTAATGTGTGAACATAGCCTAAGGCAAAGCATTCACCCTATCTTTAGTAAAGCATACCACACACACACATACACACACACACACACACACAAATCACACACATACACACACACATACACACACACATACACACACACACACACACACACATAATCACACACATACACACACACATGCACAGACACACACATAATCACCACACACACACACACACACAACACACCACACATATATTCATTCTTAACTATCAAATAGGATGATGACAGCTTTCCAGAACTGCATCCCACCACAAACACCACTCTGGAGTACTCCCTGGAGAATTACGTCCTCAGTGACAGTGAGGAGCTACACTCTTTCCCCCTTGTGGCCTAGGGGTATTGAGTGCCGCCCCTCAAACTGTTTTGGGGTGCAGCAGTGGGACCCTATTTTCAGAGATGATGGCCTCCACACAACTCTGAAAAAGCTGAAAGGGTCTTCAGGAGAGATGGGTAGTCCAGCTGGGCTATCAGTCACCTCTGCAGCTGTGGTGTCATCCAACAGCTGTCCAAACCTGCATCCCCACCACAAGAACCACTCCGAAGTACTCCCTGGAAATGACATCAGAACCAGTGACAAAGATAAGGGCCACCTACTTCCCCCTGTGGTTTAAGGGTATTGAGTTCTGCTCAAACTGACGGGGTGCAGCTAGGAGACCCTATTATTTTCAGAGATAATATCCTCTACCCAACTCTCAAAAAGCTGAAAGGGTCTTCAGGAGAGATGGGTAGTCAATCTGGGCTATTAGATAGTCACCTCTGTAGCTGCGGGGTCATACGACTGCTGTCCAGACCTGCATCCCATCACTAGAACCACTCTGAAGTACTCCCTGGAACTGACGTCATAACCAGTGACAAAAGACCACATTTTACACTCCCCCCCGTGGCCTAGGGGCATTGGTTGAGTGATGCTCAAACTGTTGGGGTGCAGCTGTGAGACCCTATTTTCAGAGATGATGTCTTCCACCCAACTCCCAAAAAGCTGTTGGGTCTTCAGGAGAGATGGGCAGTCGAGATAGACACCAGACGTCACCTCTGTAGCTGAGCTCATTATCCTATGGTTCAATGTAATGTGTGAACATAGCCTAAGGCAAAGCATTCACCCTATCTTTAGTAAAGCATACACACACACACATACACACACACACACACACACACATAATCACACACATACACACACACATAATCACACACATACACACACACACACACACACATAATCACACACATACACACACACATGCACAGACACACACATAATCACACACACACACACACACACACACACACACACATATATTCATTCTTAACTATCAAATAGGATGATGACAGCTTTCCAGAACTGCATCCCACCACAAACACCACTCTGGAGTACTCCCTGGAGAATTACGTCCTCAGTGACAGTGAGGAGCTACACTCTTTCCCCTTGTGGCCTAGGGGTATTGAGTGCCGCCCCTCAAACTGTTTTGGGGTGCAGCAGTGGGACCCTATTTTCAGAGATGATGGCCTCCACACAACTCTGAAAAAGCTGAAAGGGTCTTCAGGAGAGATGGGTAGTCCAGCTGGGCTATCAGTCACCTCTGCAGCTGTGGTGTCATCCAACAGCTGTCCAAACCTGCATCCCCACCACAAGAACCACTCCGAAGTACTCCCTGGAAATGACATCAGAACCAGTGACAAAGATAAGGGCCACCTACTTCCCCTGTGGTTTAAGGGTATTGAGTTCTGCTCAAACTGACGGGGTGCAGCTAGGAGACCCTATTATTTTCAGAGATAAATCCTCTACCAACTCTCAAAAGCTGAAAGGGTTTCAGGAGAGATGGGTAGTCAATCTGGGCTATTAGATAGCACCTCTGTAGCTGCGGGTCATACGACTGCTGTCCAACCTGCATCCATCACTAGAACACTCTGAAGTACTCCTGGAACTGACGTCATAACCATGACAAAAGACCACATTTTACACTCCCCCCCGTGGCCTAGGGCATTGGTTGAGTGATGCTCAACGTTGGGGTGCAGCTGTGAGACCCTATTTCAGAATGATGTCTTCACCCACTCCCAAAAAGCTGTTGGGTCTTCAGGAGAGATGGCAGTCGAGATAGACACGCAGACGGTCACCCTGTAGCTGAGCTCATTATCCTATGGTCAATGAATGTGTGAACATAGCCTAAGGCAAAGCATTCACCCTATCTTTAGTAAAGCATAACACACACACATACACACACACACACACACACACACATAATCACACCATACCACACACATAATACACACATACACACACACCACACACATAATCACACACATACACACACACATGCACAGACACACACATAATCACACACACACACACACACACACACACACATATATTCATTCTTAACTATCAAATAGGATGATGACAGCTTTCCAGAACTGCATCCCACCACAAACACCACTCTGGAGTACTCCCTGGAGAATTACGTCCTCAGTGACAGTGAGGAGCTACACTCTTTCCCCTTGTGGCCTAGGGGTATTGAGTGCCGCCCCTCAAACTGTTTTGGGGTGCAGCAGTGGGACCCTATTTTCAGAGATGATGGCCTCCACACAACTCTGAAAAAGCTGAAAGGGTCTTCAGGAGAGATGGGTAGTCCAGCTGGGCTATCAGTCACCTCTGCAGCTGTGGTGTCATCAAACAGCTGTCCAAACCTGCATCCCCACCACAAGAACCACTCCGAAGTACTCCCTGGAAATGACATCAGAACCAGTGACAAAGATAAGGGCCACCTACTTCCCCCTGTGGTTTAAGGGTATTGAGTTCTGCTCAAACTGACGGGGTGCAGCTAGGAGACCCTATTATTTTCAGAGATAATATCCTCTACCCAACTCTCAAAAAGCTGAAAGGGTCTTCAGGAGAGATGGGTAGTCAATCTGGGCTATTAGATAGTCACCTCTGTAGCTGCGGGGTCATACGACTGCTGTCCAGACCTGCATCCCATCACTAGAACCACTCTGAAGTACTCCCTGGAACTGACGTCATAACCAGTGACAAAAGACCACATTTTACACTCCCCCCCGTGGCCTAGGGGCATTGGTTGAGTGATGCTCAAACTGTTGGGGTGCAGCTGTGAGACCCTATTTTCAGAGATGATGTCTTCCACCCAACTCCCAAAAAGCTGTTGGGTCTTCAGGAGAGATGGGCAGTCGAGATAGACACGCAGACGGTCACCTCTGTAGCTGAGCTCATTATCCTATGGTTCAATGTAATGTGTGAACATAGCCTAAGGCAAAGCATTCACCCTATCTTTAGTAAAGCATACACACACACACATACACACACACACACACACACACATAATCACACACATACACACACACATAATCACACACATACACACACACACACACACATAATCACACACATACACACACACATGCACAGACACACACATAATCACACACACACACACACACACACACACACATATATTCATTCTTAACTATCAAATAGGATGATGACAGCTTTCCAGAACTGCATCCCACCACAAACACCACTCTGGAGTACTCCCTGGAGAATTACGTCCTCAGTGACAGTGAGGAGCTACACTCTTTCCCCCTTGTGGCCTAGGGGTATTGAGTGCCGCCCCTCAAACTGTTTTGGGGTGCAGCAGTGGGACCCTATTTTCAGAGATGATGGCCTCCACACAACTCTGAAAAAGCTGAAAGGGTCTTCAGGAGAGATGGGTAGTCCAGCTGGGCTATCAGTCACCTCTGCAGCTGTGGTGTCATCAAACAGCTGTCCAAACCTGCATCCCCACCACAAGAACCACTCCGAAGTACTCCCTGGAAATGACATCAGAACCAGTGACAAAGATAAGGGCCACCTACTTCCCCCTGTGGTTTAAGGGTATTGAGTTCTGCTCAAACTGACGGGGTGCAGCTAGGAGACCCTATTATTTTCAGAGATAATATCCTCTACCCAACTCTCAAAAAGCTGAAAGGGTCTTCAGGAGAGATGGGTAGTCAATCTGGGCTATTAGATAGTCACCTCTGTAGCTGCGGGGTCATACGACTGCTGTCCAGACCTGCATCCCATCACTAGAACCACTCTGAAGTACTCCCTGGAACTGACGTCATAACCAGTGACAAAAGACCACATTTTACACTCCCCCCCGTGGCCTAGGGGCATTGGTTGAGTGATGCTCAAACTGTTGGGGTGCAGCTGTGAGACCCTATTTTCAGAGATGATGTCTTCCACCCAACTCCCAAAAAGCTGTTGGGTCTTCAGGAGAGATGGGCAGTCGAGATAGACACGCAGACGGTCACCTCTGTAGCTGAGCTCATTATCCTATGGTTCAATGTAATGTGTGAACATAGCCTAAGGCAAGCATTCACCCTATCTTTAGTAAAGCATACACACACACAACATACACACACACACACACACACACATAATCACACACATACACACACACATAATCACACACATACACACACACACACACACACACATAATCACACACATACACACACACATGCACAGACACACACATAATCACACACACACACACACACACACACACACATATATTCATTCTTAACTATCAAATAGGATGATGACAGCTTTCCAGAACTGCATCCCACCACAAACACCACTCTGGAGTACTCCCTGGAGAATTACGTCCTCAGTGACAGTGAGGAGCTACACTCTTTCCCCCTTGTGGCCTAGGGGTATTGAGTGCCGCCCCTCAAACTGTTTTGGGGTGCAGCAGTGGGACCCTATTTTCAGAGATGATGGCCTCCACACAACTCTGAAAAAGCTGAAAGGGTCTTCAGGAGAGATGGGTAGTCCAGCTGGGCTATCAGTCACCTCTGCAGCTGTGGTGTCATCCAACAGCTGTCCAAACCTGCATCCCCACCACAAGAACCACTCCGAAGTACTCCCTGGAAATGACATCAGAACCAGTGACAAAGATAAGGGCCACCTACTTCCCCCTGTGGTTTAAGGGTATTGAGTTCTGCTCAAACTGACGGGGTGCAGCTAGGAGACCCTATTATTTTCAGAGATAATATCCTCTACCCAACTCTCAAAAAGCTGAAAGGGTCTTCAGGAGAGATGGGTAGTCAATCTGGGCTATTAGATAGTCACCTCTGTAGCTGCGGGGTCATACGACTGCTGTCCAGACCTGCATCCCATCACTAGAACCACTCTGAAGTACTCCCTGGAACTGACGTCATAACCAGTGACAAAAGACCACATTTTACACTCCCCCCCGTGGCCTAGGGGCATTGGTTGAGTGATGCTCAAACTGTTGGGGTGCAGCTGTGAGACCCTATTTTCAGAGATGATGTCTTCCACCCAACTCCCAAAAAGCTGTTGGGTCTTCAGGAGAGATGGGCAGTCGAGATAGACACACAGACGGTCACCTCTGTAGCTGAGCTCATTATCCTATGGTTCAATGTAATGTGTGAACATAGCCTAAGGCAAAGCATTCACCCTATCTTTAGTAAAGCATACACACACACACATACACACACACACACACACACATAATCACACACATACACACACACATAATCACACACATACACACACACACACACACACACATAATCACACACATACACACACACATGCACAGACACACACATAATCACACACACACACACACACACACACACACACACACACACATATATTCATTCTTAACTATCAAATAGGATGATGACAGCTTTCCAGAACTGCATCCCACCACAAACACCACTCTGGAGTACTCCCTGGAGAATTACGTCCTCAGTGACAGTGAGGAGCTACACTCTTTCCCCCTTGTGGCCTAGGGGTATTGAGTGCCGCCCCTCAAACTGTTTTGGGGTGCAGCAGTGGGACCCTATTTTCAGAGATGATGGCCTCCACACAACTCTGAAAAAGCTGAAAGGGTCTTCAGGAGAGATGGGTAGTCCAGCTGGGCTATCAGTCACCTCTGCAGCTGTGGTGTCATCCAACAGCTGTCCAAACCTGCATCCCCACCACAAGAACCACTCCGAAGTACTCCCTGGAAATGACATCAGAACCAGTGACAAAGATAAGGGCCACCTACTTCCCCCTGTGGTTTAAGGGTATTGAGTTCTGCTCAAACTGACGGGGTGCAGCTAGGAGACCCTATTATTTTCAGAGATAATATCCTCTACCCAACTCTCAAAAAGCTGAAAGGGTCTTCAGGAGAGATGGGTAGTCAATCTGGGCTATTAGATAGTCACCTCTGTAGCTGCGGGGTCATACGACTGCTGTCCAGACCTGCATCCCATCACTAGAACCACTCTGAAGTACTCCCTGGAACTGACGTCATAACCAGTGACAAAAGACCACATTTTACACTCCCCCCCGTGGCCTAGGGGCATTGGTTGAGTGATGCTCAAACTGTTGGGGTGCAGCTGTGAGACCCTATTTTCAGAGATGATGTCTTCCACCCAACTCCCAAAAAGCTGTTGGGTCTTCAGGAGAGATGGGCAGTCGAGATAGACACGCAGACGGTCACCTCTGTAGCTGAGCTCATTATCCTATGGTTCAATGTAATGTGTGAACATAGCCTAAGGCAAAGCATTCACCCTATCTTTAGTAAAGCATACACACACACACATACACACACACACACACACATAATCACACACATACACACACACATAATCACACACATACACACACACACATAATCACACACATACACACACACATGCACAGACACACACATAATCACACACACACACACACACACACACACACATATATTCATTCTTAACTATCAAATAGGATGATGACAGCTTTCCAGAACTGCATCCCACCACAAACACCACTCTGGAGTACTCCCTGGAGAATTACGTCCTCAGTGACAGTGAGGAGCTACACTCTTTCCCCCTTGTGGCCTAGGGGTATTGAGTGCCGCCCCTCAAACTGTTTTGGGGTGCAGCAGTGGGACCCTATTTTCAGAGATGATGGCCTCCACACAACTCTGAAAAAGCTGAAAGGGTCTTCAGGAGAGATGGGTAGTCCAGCTGGGCTATCAGTCACCTCTGCAGCTGTGGTGTCATCCAACAGCTGTCCAAACCTGCATCCCCACCACAAGAACCACTCCGAAGTACTCCCTGGAAATGACATCAGAACCAGTGACAAAGATAAGGGCCACCTACTTCCCCCTGTGGTTTAAGGGTATTGAGTTCTGCTCAAACTGACGGGGTGCAGCTAGGAGACCCTATTATTTTCAGAGATAATATCCTCTACCCAACTCTCAAAAAGCTGAAAGGGTCTTCAGGAGAGATGGGTAGTCAATCTGGGCTATTAGATAGTCACCTCTGTAGCTGCGGGGTCATACGACTGCTGTCCAGACCTGCATCCCATCACTAGAACCACTCTGAAGTACTCCCTGGAACTGACGTCATAACCAGTGACAAAAGACCACATTTTACACTCCCCCCCGTGGCCTAGGGGCATTGGTTGAGTGATGCTCAAACTGTTGGGGTGCAGCTGTGAGACCCTATTTTCAGAGATGATGTCTTCCACCCAACTCCCAAAAAGCTGTTGGGTCTTCAGGAGAGATGGGCAGTCGAGATAGACACACAGACGGTCACCTCTGTAGCTGAGCTCATTATCCTATGGTTCAATGTAATGTGTGAACATAGCCTAAGGCAAAGCATTCACCCTATCTTTAGTAAAGCATACACACACACACATACACACACACACACACATACTCACACATACACACATACACACACACATACACACATAATCACACACATACACACACACATAATCACACACATACACACACACACACACACACACACACACACAATAATCACACACATACACACACACATGCACAGACACACACACACACACATAATCACACACACACACACACACACACACACACACACACATATATTCATTCTTAACTATCAAATAGGATGATGACAGCTGTCCAGAACTGCATCCCACCACAAGCACCACTCTGGAGTACTCCCTGGAGAATTACGTCCTTAGTGACAGTGAGGAGCTACACTCTTCCCCCCTTGTGGCCTAGGGGTATTGAGTGCCGCCCCTCAAACTGTTTCGGGGTGCAGCTAGGAGACCCTATTATTTTCAGAGATAATATCCTCTACCCAACTCTCAAAAAGCTGAAAGGGTCTTCAGGAGAGATGGGTAGTCAATCTGGGCTATTAGATAGTCACCTCTGTAGCTGCGGGGTCATACGACTGCTGTCCAGACCTGCATCCCATCACTAGAACCACTCTAGGTCCTGGACTGGGACTGACAGAGTAAAATCTTCTACTATTTATTATTTTCACTGAATTGAAAATGTTTTCTGTAATCTGGAATAAATATTTGTAGAGATTTCTCTCTATAACAACCTCCAGCCCTACACACAAAGCAGCATGTCCCCAGGATCACTATGATTGTGCTTATGATAAAATCTCTAATAAGTATGTACACCTGGATAGACGGTCACCCTCATTGTGGCCAGTGTTACCCTTAAAGACAAAGCCCAACCATGAATCCTCTATGTGCAGATATGTGCAGCATCAGGTGTATAGTTGTATGCTGATCCATGTCCTTATACAGGATCTCTCCTCCTCTATACAGATGACATGACGACTGCCTGCAGCCGCCAGCAGAGGGCGCACAGGGGCCATACCTGACATGTACCGACTACCGAGTGACAGCCGCGCTTCCATCCTCCGGGCTCCGTGTTCCAGGCTCCGTCCTCTGGGCCCCGCTCTCCTCCTTCTCCTCCTCCTCTATCGTTCTTCCTCCCTGTTTTGGGATCCGCCGGGGACAGACTCGGGATCAGCTCTCCTCTCCGCCGTTTCTTCATCAGGACCGTTGGGGCCGGCGCTCCATAGAACGTGCGGGTGATGACGTCACAGCATAGCGCGCGTCATCCGCAGTGAGGCGTCATAGCAGAGGCCTGGGAGCAGGGGGCGGAGCTTAAGATGTTTACACTATTCTTATATAGCTATTAGGGACAGTGCAGCACTGGGGGCATCACATTATATGTACTCTGTGGGGAATATACTATACTGAGGGCTGTGGGGGATATATTATACTGAGGGCTGTGGGGGATATATTATACTGAGGGCTGTGGGGGATATATTATACTGAGGGCTGTGGGGGATATATTATACTGGAGTCTGTGGGGGATATATTATACTGGGGGCTGTGGGGGATATATTATACTGAGGGCTGTGGGGGATATATTATACTGGGGGCTGTGGGGGATATATTATACTGAGGGCTGTGGGGGATATATTATACTGAGGGCTGTGGGGGATATATTATACTGAGGGCTGTGGGGGATATATTATACTGGGGGCTGTGGGGGATATATTATACTGAGGGCTGTGGGGGATATATTATACTGAGGGCTGTGGGGGATATATTATACTGGGGGCTGTGGGGGATATATTATACTGGGGGCTGTGGGGGATATATTATACTGAGGGCTGTGGGGGATATATTATACTGAGGGCTGTGGGGGATATATTATACTGAGGGCTGTGGGGGATATATTATACTGAGGGCTGTGGGGGATATATTATACTGGGGGCTGTGGGGGATATATTATACTGAGGGCTGTGGGGGATATATTATACTGAGGGCTGTGGGGGATATATTATACTGAGGGCTGTGGGGGATATATTATACTGAGGGCTGTGGGGGATATATTATACTGAGGGCTGTGGGGGATATATTATACTGAGGGCTGTGGGGGATATATTATACTGGAGTCTGTGGGGGATATATTATACTGGGGGCTGTGGGGGATATATTATACTGAGGGCTGTGGGGGATATATTATACTGAGGGCTGTGGGGGATATATTATACTGGGGGCTGTGGGGGATATATTATACTGGGGGCTGTGGGGGATATATTATACTGAGGGCTGTGGGGGATATATTATACTGAGGGCTGTGGGGGATATATTATACTGAGGGCTGTGGGGGATATATTATACTGAGGGCTGTGGGGGATATATTATACTGGGGGCTGTGGGGGATATATTATACTGAGGGCTGTGGGGGATATATTATACTGAGGGCTGTGGGGGATATATTATACTGAGGGCTGTGGGGGATATATTATACTGAGGGCTGTGGGGGATATATTATACTGGGGGCTGTGGGGGATATATTATACTGAGGGCTGTGGGGGATATATTATACTGAGGGCTGTGGGGGATATATTATACTGGGGGCTGTGGGGGATATATTATACTGAGGGCTGTGGGGGATATATTATACTGAGGGCTGTGGGGGATATATTATACTGAGGGCTGTGGGGGATATAGTATACCGAGGGCTGTGGGTACATCATATTATATGTACTCTGTGGGGATTATAGTATACTGAGGGCTGTGGGGGCATCATATTACACTGGAGTCTGTGGGGGATATATTACACTGAGGGCTGTGGGGGCATCATATTACACTGGAGTCTGTGGGGGATATATTACACTGAGGCCTGTGGGGACATCATATTATATAGGGTATGTGGGGGATATATTATACTGAGGGCTGTGGGGACATCATATTATATAGGGTATGTGGGGGATATATTATACTGAGGGCTGTGGGGACATCATATTATATAGGGTATGTGGGGGATATATTATACTGAGGGCTGTGGGGACATCATATTATATAGGGTATGTGGGGGATATATTATACTGAGAGTGTGGGGACATCATATTACACTGGAGTCTGTGGGGGACATCATATTACACTGGAGTCTGTGGGGGATATATTATACTGAGGGCTGTAGGGGCATCATTTTACACTAGGGTATGTGGGGGATATATTATACTGAGAGTGTGGGGACATCATATTACACTGGAGTCTGTGGGGGATATATTATATTGAGGTTGTGGGGACATCATATTACACTGGAGTCTGTGGGGGATATATTATACTGAGGGCTGTGGGGACATCATATTACACTGGAGTCTGTGGGGGATATATTATACTGAGGGCTGTGGGGGCATCATATTACACTGGAGTCTGTGGGGGATATATTATACTGAGGCCTGGTGGGACATCATATTATATGGGGTCTGTGGGGGATATATTATACTGAGGTTGTAGGGACTTCATATTACACTGGGGGCTGTGGGAGATATACTGAGGTCTGTGGAGACGTCATATTATATGAGGGATATTACACTGGGGCTGTGGGGACATATTATATGGGCGATATTACACTGGGGCTGTGGGGACATCATATTATATGGGGCCTGTGGGGGATATATTATACTGACGTCTGTGGGGACATATTATACTAGATGGTGGCCCGATTCTAACGCATCGGGCATTCTAAACTATGTATGTAGTTTATTTATAAAGATTTAAGAATAATGCAAAGTAAAGCTTGGTTTAAATCCTGCGCTAATATCGCTGATTGCTGGCAACCGGCCGGGCGCAACCAATCAGCAAAACGTGGTTGAAATCCTGCGCCAATTTGCGAGCGGACTGTCCCTGTTGCTGATTGGTCGTGGGCAGCTGTCCTGACCAATCAGCAACGCAGGATTTGCGTTACAGACAAACAGAGAGAAGTAGACAATTATATAGTAGATACCTACAGCAGTACTGGATGCAGCGGTGCCGGAGTCCAGGAGGGGGCCGGGGGACAGCAGCCAGATGCGGGCAGGAGGGGGCCGAGGAACAGCGGGCAGGAGGGGGCTGGGTAAGAGCGGCCAGGTGTGGGCAGGAGGGGGTCGGGTGCGGGCAGAAGGGGGCCGGGTAAGAGCAGCCAGGAGGGGGCCGGGGAAGAGCGCGCAGGAGGGGGACAGCGACCGGGTGTGGGCAGGAGGGGGGCAGTGGCCAGGAGGGGGCTGGAGAACAGCGGCTGGGTGCGGGCAGGTGGGGGTGGGCCCTCCTGCCCGCACCCGGCCACTGTTCCCCGGCCCCTCCTGCCCGCAGCAGAGTGCTTAGCAAAGTATACGGCGGCTCAGTGGTTAGAAGAGTATATGGGGGCTCAGTGGTTAGCAGACTTTACGGCGGCTCAGTGGTTAGCAGAGTATACGGCGGCTCAGTGGTTAGCAGAGTATACAGGGGCTCAGTGGTTAGCAGAGTATACGGGGGCTCAGTGGCTAGCACAGTATACACTGGCTCAGTAGTTAGCACTATATACGGAGCCTCAGTGGTTAGCACTCTATAGTGGCTCAGTGGTTGGAACTGTATATGGTGGCTCAATAATTAGAACAGTAATGTGGCTCAATGGTTAGCACTGTATATGGTGACACAGTGGTTAGCACTGTATATGGTGGCTCATTGGTTGGTACTGTATATGGTGGCTCAATGGTTAGCACTGTACGGTGGCTCAGTGGTTAGCACTGTATGGTGGCTCAGTGGTTAGCACTGTACGGTGGCTCAGTGGTTAGCACTGTACGGTGGCTCAGTGGTTAGCACTGTACGGTGGCTCAGTGGTTAGCACTGTATGGTGGCTCAGTGGTTAGCACTGTACGGTGGCTCAGTGGTTGGCACAGTATACGCTGGCTCAATAGTTAGCTATGTATACGGTGACTCAGTGGTTAGCACTTTATGGTGGTTCAGTGGTTGTCAATGTATATGGTGGCTCAGTGGTTAACACAGTATGGTGGGTCAGTGGTTAGCAGTGTATATGGTGGCTCAGTGGTTAGCAGTGTATATGGTGGCTCAGTGGTTTGCACAGTGCGGTGGCTCAGTGGTTTGCACAGTGCGGTGCCTCAGTGGTTAGTACTGCGCGGTGGCTCAGTGGTTTGCACAGTGCGGTGGCTCAGTGGTTTGCACAGTGCAGTGGCTCAGTGGTTAGTACTGCGCGGTGGCTCAGTGGTTAGCACTGCACGGTTGCTCAGTGGTCAGCTCAGGATGGAGGCAGAGTGGTCAGCGCAGGATGGAGGCAGAGTGGTCAGCGCAGGATGGAGGCAGAGTGGTCAGCGCACGATGGAAGCAGAGTGGTCAGCGCAGGATGGAGGCAGAGTGGTCAGCGCAGGATGGAGGCAGAGTTGTCAGCGCAGGATGGAGGCAGACTGGTCAGCGCAGGATGGAGGCAGAGTCGTCAGCGCAGGATGGAGGCAGAGTGGTCAGCGCAGGATGGAGGCAGAGTGGTCAGCGCAGGATGGAGGCAGAGTGGTCAGCGCAGGATGGAGGAAGAGTGGTCAGCTGAGGATGGAGGCAGAGTGGTCAGCAGAGGATGGAGGCTCAGTGGTCATCAGAGGATGGAGGCTCAGTGGTCAGCGCAGGATGGAGTCTCAGTGGTCAGCGCAGGATGGAGGGCCAGTGGTCAGTGCAGGATAGAGGGCCAGTGGTCAGCGCAGGATGGAGGCTCAGTCGTCAGCAGAGGATGGAGGCTCAGTGGTCAGCAGAGGATGGAGGGCCAATGGTCAGCGCAGGATGGAGGGCCAGTGGTCAGTGCAGGATGAGGGCCAGTGGTCAGCGCCAGATGGAGGGCCAGTGGTCAGCGCAGGATGGAGGGCCAGTGGTCAGCGAAGGATGGAGGGCCAGTGGTCAGCGCAGGATGGAGGGCCAGTAATCAGCACAGGATGGAGGGCCAGTGGTCAGCGCCGGATGGAGGGCCAGTGGTCAGCGCCGGATGGTTGGCCAGTGGTCAGCACAGGATGGAGGGCCAGTGGTCAGTGCAGGATGGAGGGCCAGTGGTCAGCACAGGATGGAGGCTCAGTCGTCAGCAGAGGATGGAGGCTCAGTGGTCAGCAGAGGATGGAGGGCCAATGGTCAGCGCAGGATGGAGGGCCAGTGGTCAGCGCAGGATGGAGGGCCAGTGGTCAGCGCAGGATGGAGGGCCAGTGATCAGCACAGGATGGAGGGCCAGTGGTCAGCGCAGGATGGAGGGCCAGTGGTCAGCGCAGGATGGAGGGCCAGTAATCAGCGCAGGATGGAGGGCCAGTGGTCAGCGCAGGATGGAGGGCCAGTGGTCAGCGCTGGATGGAGGGCCAGTAGTCAACGCAGGATGGAGGGCCAGTGGTCAGCGCAGGATGGAGGGCCAGTGGTCAGCGCCGGATGGAGGGCCAGTGGTCAGCGCAGGATGGAGGGCCAGTGGTCAGCGAAGGATGGAGGGCCAGTGGTCAGCGCAGGATGGAGGGCCAGTAATCAGCACAGGATGGAGGGCCAGTGGTCAGCGCCGGATGGAGGGCCAGTGGTCAGCGCAGGATGGAGGGCCAGTGGTCAGCCGGATGGTTGGCCAGTGGTCAGCACAGGATGGAGGGCCAGTGGTCAGTGCAGGATGGAGGGCCAGTGGTCAGCACAGGATGGAGGCTCAGTCGTCAGCAGAGGATGGAGGCTCAGTGGTCAGCAGAGGATGGAGGGCCAATGGTCAGCGCAGGATGGAGGGCCAGTGGTCAGCGCAGGATGGAGGGCCAGTGGTCAGCGCAGGATGGAGGGCCAGTGGTCAGCACAGGATGGAGGGCCAGTGGTCAGCGCAGGATGGAGGGCCAGTGGTCAGCGCAGGATGGAGGGCCAGTGGTCAGCGCAGGATGGAGGGCCAGTAATCAGCGCAGGATGGAGGGCCAGTGGTCAGCGCAGGATGGAGGGCCAGTGGTCAGCGCAGGATGGAGGGCCAGTGGTCAGCGCAGGATGGAGGGCCAGTGGTCAACGCAGGATGGAGGGCCCGGGGTCAGTGCAGGATGGAGGGCCAGTGGTCAGCGCCGGATGGAGAGCCAGTGGTCAGCGCAGGATGGAGGGCCAGTGGTCAGCACAGGATGGAGGGCCAGTGGTCAGCGCACGTCCATCCCCCCTCCCATCCGCTCCGGTCTCACCCGCACCCGGTGTTTAAATTGCCACTACAGCAGGTAATGAGCGGTTATGTGATATATGGGCTGAAGTGACATGCACAGAGCCTGTCACATGACCGTTCATTACCTGATGTAGTGGCGATGTAAACACCGGGTGCGGGTGAGACGGGGCAGGGGGGGGGGTAAAATGGAGCAAGCTTGGAAGGGAATGGAGCGAGGGGGGAAGGAAATGGAGCGAGGGGGGGAGGGAATGCAGCGGGTGGCGGGAATGGAGCAGTGGGTGGCGGGAATGGGGCAGCGGGCAAAAGGGGGCCGGAGGTGCGCAGGCGGGTGCGGACAGGAGGAGGCTGATAGCGCGGTGTCTGTGTCTGTGAGGGAAATCGCGCATCGCTGATTGCATCGCAGCAGCGGCGCGCGGCTGTTTTTGATACACCTCGCTCATTGGTGGCCGCCGCTGGTGGCCACCAATGAGCGCCCTGGAGCTGCCGCGCGATTTCAGCGTCAGACAGACACGATTAGGAGATTATATAGTAGATGGGGGATATTACACTGGGGCTGTGGGGACATCATATTAAATGGGGGATATTACACTGGGGCTGTGAGGACATCATATTATATGGGGGATATTACACTGGGGCTGTGGCGACATATTATATGGGGTCTGTGGGAGATATTACACTGGGACAGAGGAGACATATTACATGGGTCTTTGGTTGATATATTTGTAGTGAAATATGTATCTCAGGGACTGGACACCAGAACAGTTAAGGGGTTAAATTCTGTGTCAGTACACTAGAGGTCATGACCTGTTTTATTTAAGGATAGGGTGCCATTCTGGGAAAAACTAAGAGTGAAACATTTCACACCTGGAGCTAGAAAGAGAAGGGGATCAAAGACTCCACCAAATGGGGTTTAGTATAGCGGTCGATATTTACTGTGGGAAAGGGATTGGACTAAAGCTCCCGTCACACACAACGACACAACAGCGATCCCGACATCGATAACGATCCTGTAGGGATTGTTGGTGCGTCGTTACCTGGTCGCTGGGGAGCTGTCAAACAGGCAGATCTCCTCAGGGATCAGGGAGCTACCAGCGTCCTCCCTGCTTACAGGCTGCGCTAAGGAGGGAGGACGCTGGTAACTATGATAAACAGCGGGTATCTAGGCAGCGCACGCCGATACCCGGTGTTTACCATGGTTACCAGCCTGTGAGGTTGCTGATCATTGGTCTCTTACTGTCACACGCAGCGATGCGTGCTGACCAGTGGGAGGGCAATGACTAAAAAATGACCCAGAGCACTTTGTAACGATCAGTAATCTCATAGCAGGGGCCTGATCACTGCTAAGTGTCACACATAACGAGATCGTTAGCGAGATCGCTATTACGTCACAAAACCTGTGACGTTACAACGATCTCGCTAACGATCTCGTTATGTGTGATGTGGCCTTTAGACAAAGACATTTGAAATAATGTATGCATGGCTAAATTAGTGAGCGTCCAATCATAGACCCAGAATTAGAATGTTAAAATGGAAGGCCGGTCTGGAAATCTGACCTCAGTCTGAACCTATAAATGGACTCTCCCAGCTAAAGTCCTTTGTCACAGAGATGGGGCAGCTGAACACTGCTGTGATCGTTTCATATTTCCGCTCCCCCCATCGGGCTACAGAAGGCAAAGTTTAGGTTTCTGTAAGTTTCTCCTTTTTATTTCATAACTGTGTTGCATATGTGTATGTAACTTTTTATTTCTATTCTTATATGTTTATATTGTAAGCACTGTACCTTTTATATTAAAGCTTAAAACTTTAATAAGTCTTAACCTTGTAATACTCTAAAGAACCCATAACCCTAGAAAGGGTGTGATTTTGTTGATTGTCTGATAAGTCTTATGGTGGGTTTACACACACCAATCATTGTATCCAATCTCTGAACCAATCTCTGGTTGCAGTGAAATCATGGACATATGGTTCCATTTTGTGGCTGTGTACAACATGGAGCAATCTGTCCATGATTTCACTGCAACCAGAGATTGGTTCAGAGATTGGATACAATGATTGGTGTGTGTAAACCCACCATCAGTCTAGGGAGACTCATCAGCTTAAATCCGGTGGGTGGTGGTAGCGTGTGTGAAGGGGTGTGCGGTCTGAGTCGGGGTGTGATTGATGCTCCCTTTCAGCATGGGACAGAGGTTGAGTGCTGGATTGAGGGAGAGGAGATAGATTAACCCTTGCAGGCACAGCTCCAAGTCACGTGCTGAGAAGTGGGTGTGTGACAATATTATACTGAGGTCTGTGGGGACATCATATTATATGGGGGTCTGTGGGGAATATATTATATTGAGGTCTGTGGGGACATATTATATGGGGGTCATTATATTGGTGTCTGTGGAGACCTTAAATTATATGGGGTCTGTGGGGGATATATTATACTGAGGTCTGTGGGGACATCATATTATATGGGGGATATTACATTGGGGCTGTGGGGACATCATACAGGGGGGAGAGCACACAGGGAGACAGCTCAAAGGAGAGTGCACAGGGGAGAGAGACCACATACAGGGGGAAGAGCACACAGGGAGATAGCTCAAAGGAGAGAGCACATGAGTGAAAAGACAGCACACAGAGGGAAGACAGGTCAAAGGAGAGAGCACAGGGGTGATAGAGAGAGTGGACAGCAGGAGAGACAGCCACTGAGCCCACCCCCATCGTGATATCCCTGGCCTTCAGAAGCAATAACATCGGGCCTACAACTGGTATATACGCTACATATTGTACAAAGTATTGTGCAAGTTTCAGTTCAAAGAAAAAGTGAAAACTACCTGCTAGGTAAAGAACAAATCATGGTACAATGATGCAATCATACTAATGAAAAACATTAAGTAGAAAGGCATAAGGCTGGGTTCACACTTGCGTTTGGAACGCAGCGCACCGAACGCAGCCAAACTCTTGCGCACATGCATTTCTATGTTTAACATGGGAACACATGTACCTGTGTTTGGTTGCGTTCGGTTGCGTTTGCGTTCGGATGCACATCATTTGTGCACCCTCTGAACGCAGCAAGTTGCATTATTTGTGCGATCGCAGGCGCTTGTTTTATCTGCAAGCGCATAAACCATGCATTGAAGTCAATGGATCCGCAGTGTCCTCTGCATGACAGCGCAGGAGAACGCTGCGGATTTAATTGAAATCTCTCCCGGTGGCCGCTGGGAGATCAGCTAGAGCCTCCACTGATCTCCCGCCGGTGTCAGCCGGGAGATTTGAAGAAACAGCTGATCTGACAGCTGTTTAAATCTCCCGCGCCGACACCAAATAGGTGAGGTCGGCGCAGGAGATTTGAAGCAGCGATCGACTGTTTCATATCTCCTGCACCGATATCACCCTATTCGTTGTCAGCGCGGGAGATTTAAACAGCTGTCAGATCAGCTGTTTCTTCCAATCTCCTGCCATGACACCGGCGGGAGATCAGCTGTGGCCAGGAGGAGAAGATCTCTGCCACTGATCTCCTCCTCCCGGCCGACCCCGAGACAGCTGATTGGCTGGCCGGGCTGATACTAATGTGAACGCAAGCGGAGATTTTCCACTGCGTTCACATCAGTATGGGCTGCGTTTGCACTGCGTATGCGTCTGCATGCCCTGCGCATGCAGACATATATGCAAATGTGAACCCAGCCTAAGAGAGAGGCAAGGATGCCAGAGTTGGAGGAACAGAGGGGCAGTTGTAGGAAAGTGTTATAACACGGTTAGGGATATAAGGCCATGCTATAATGCTGCACAATTAGGGGCCCGTCACACGGTGCCACCTCGCCGGAGGTGCCAGCGGCGACTGGCGGGAGCGCGCATGCTTTTGGCGCCACGCCAGCATCGCCGACCCCCGTTTACATGGGGAGACACCTCCGGCGATGCACCGGCGAGCTGACAGGTGGCATCGACGCGGGGGTGTCTCAAAACCCCTGCAGCGGTGCAGTACTCCCATCGCCTGTACACATCGCCCCAGAGTGGCCGCCTGGTTTCAGAGCACTGCTCTAAAACCAGGCGACCAGTAAAAGGCGTCACCATCGCTTAATTACATTAGGCGATATCAGTGCCGATAGGCCACACCCCTGCATCGCTTAACAAATCGGTGGTGCCAACACCACGTGTGACGGTACCCTTAGGGTAATAGTAGTGGTCTGTGAGTGTGGAAGATAGTTTTGTTTTATATAAGAAATCTGGAAAATTGAAATGAAGAGTTATTGATACTTAAGATGCATAATGATACATAGATTGGCATGTGACTATACATATTGGTTTGTATACTGAGAGTATGCTGCAAATTCAAAGTTCAATGTGGAAGATATTAATGAGCTAAGGGTTACAAGTTAGAAACTCATCAGATATAAAGGATTTTTCTGTTGAAATGAATTAAGATTTATATGGGGACCACATGACATTATTAGACAATACAAGAGTGGTGTATCGTACCTGTTCAGAATTGGTGAATCCTGGTTTGTCAAAAGCCAAAATATTTTTTAGTCGTTGTAGGGCCATATGCGTAGAAGGGATATGCTGTTTAACCCCTTCATGACCAAGGGAGTGATAGAACAACTTTGGCAGTGTCCCTCCCTCTGATGCGAGCTCACACGCTAAGCTCACATCATCCCTCACACATGTTAGCCGATCTGATCAGCTGACATGTGTAGCAAACTGCACTGGTTGCATCACCAATCCAATCAGCACTGTTTACCCTTTGGATCATGCTGGCAATCACGATCCAAATCACCGCAGTAGGGATTGCGCTGCTCCCCGCCAGCGTTGGCTTCCTCGTTATGCGATTATGGGAGCTTGATATGCATTGTTATGACAGCGTGCGGTCAGCTGATGACCCCGAATGCTGTCATGAATCACTTTCTATGCTTGGCAGGAAAGCGCCTGCATCCACAGAAAGTGATCATTTCTCCTGTTCACAGATGTGCATCAGCACGTCTGTCAATAGGAGAAGCAATCGCATTGTACAGTGCTGAGTCACCCTAAGGGGCAGTGTAAAATAGAGTAAAGAAAAGTTTTTAAAAGTATGAAACAAAAAACCCATAAAAGTTCAAATAACCCCTCTTTTGCCTCATTAAAAATAAATTAATTTAAAAAAAGACACATATTTGGTATTGCTACGTTCAGAAATGACCATTCTACCAAATTATACAATCAATCAGATCCATAAACGTGTAATGGAAAAAAAGTCAAAATGCTAAAATTAAGTTTTTTTGTTCAACGCAATATTGCAAAAAAAAATGCAATAACGGGCGATCATAACAGCGAATCTACCCAAAAATGGTATCATTAGAAACGTCAGCACAAGCTGCAAAAAATAAGCTGTCACGCAGCCCCAGATCCTAAAAAATAAGAATGTTACGGATTACGGAAAAATTTCGCAAAAGTGCAATTTTTTTTTTCTTTAAAAATTTCAGTGAAAGTAAAAAACAGTAAAAGTATACATGTTTGGTATCTACAAACTCGCACCGACCTGAAGCATTCCACTAATACGTCAGTTTTAACATATAGTGAACATGGTAAATCAAATATTTTAAAAAAAAAAGCGTGTAAGGCCCCTTTCACATCAGCTTTTTCGCTGATGTGCGACTGATCCGGCCATTGGCGCCTCATCTGCCGGATTGGCCGCCTAACTTGAGGCCCGGATCTGGCAAGCCCCGCACATTGTCTATGGGGCTTGTGGTCTGGTGCGGCAAGTGCAGTTCTACCGGATGTGGCAGATCTAGTACTTCCAGCCGCGAAAAAAAAATGCTGCTCACCGCAGTTTTTTTTTCGCGCCGCAAGTGCCAGATCACGGCAATACTGCACTTGCCACAAGCCCCATAGAGAGTGCATGGGGCTTGCCGCAAGCACACAGCAAGTGCCGGATCCGGACAGAAACGCAGATGTGAAAGGGGCCTATTTGCATTTTTTTTTTGCAATTTCACCGCACTTGGAATTTGGTACAATATATCCTGCAAAACAACAAGCCCTCACATGTATATATTGATGGAAAAATAAAAGCATTATGGCTCTTAGAAGAAAGGGAGTGAAAAAGTGAAAATCGCCTTGGGGTGAAGGGGCTAAAAAAAGGATAAACTTTTATTAAAGATCATGTGTAATCAATCTGATTATATACCTCAGTTTCATTTCTCTCTATGGGATATGGATAAAAATGTCCTGTTTGGTTAGAATGGACCTCAGAAAGGGTCTCTAAACGTTAAAGATAAAGGAATATCTCTTATTAAGTAACTGGTGGCATAGGTACATAAGTATAAAGGGATTGAGGAATAACTGATCAAGGAGTCCTACTCTTGGGTTGTTTTACTGTAACCAGATTGTCTTACAGCAGTATCACTATGGGGTGATCTGTATGAAAATGTATATCTAATATAAAAAGCTGAGTGCATGTGTGTATGTAACATTAGCCCCGCCCACTCCTTATAGCCACATCCACTCCACATGGCCATGCCCACTTTGAAGCCTGCATCTCCACCCCACCCCTGAGACTATGTGGAGGGGTGGAGCTATGAAGGGACGGGGCTATACATGAGGTGGTGCTATGAAAGTTGCAGGGCTAAGATACACACATACTTACATTACCATAGCCCACTCCACATAGCCATGCCCACTTCACAGTTTGCACCTCCACATATCCCTGCCTCCACATAGCCCACCTCTGGGACTATGGAGGGGTGGAGCTATGAAGTAGCAGGGCTATATGTAGGTGATGCTATTAAAGGGGTGGGGTTATTGGGAGGGATTGGGCTATGTGTAGGGGTGGAGCTATGAAAGGGCAGGACTATGTTTATGGGTGGGGGCTAATGGGAATTACCATATATGGACGATTATGTCTATATATGGGCATTATGCCCCAGCAACACCGGGCTTTACAGCTAGTCTTTATATAAATCATAATAAATTGTATGTAATTGAGAAATGTGACTTATTTCATGGTCTATAATAAAACCCGAAGGCCACTTCCGGAAAAGGCCACGCCCACTTCCGTGATGGTCGTCGCCCAGGCTCATCCAGTGCACTGTAGCCGGGCTAACCCCGGCTACAGGCACCGGCACACGGAACGTTCCGATCTCGGAAGTTCCGTGTGCCCTCCAGCCACTCCCCTCCACCCTCTGCCCTCCAGCCAGTAGCTACATATCGGGGGATGGGGGCAGGGGGGCCCATTGCCCGCCACCTCGGAGGCCCACACACACCCTGGGGGTACCCGTGCTCCCTGCCGTGTGTCTGGAGAGGAGGGAGGGCGGGACTTCCTCTCCTGCAGCTCTGCCCGCCCCTCCTCTCCTCCTACACCCGACGCCCGGCCACCGGTAAGTCTGCAGCCATACACGCTGCTCTGCCCTCCAGCCTGTGTGCCCCCACTGCCCTCTGCCCTCCAGCCTGTGTGCCCCCACTGCCCTCTGCCCTCCAGCCTGTGTGCCCCCACTGCCCTCTGCCCTCCAGCCTGTGTGCCCCCACTGCCCTCTGCCCTCCAGCCTGTGTGCCCCCACTGCCCTCTGCCCTCCAGCCTGTGTGCCTCCCTCTCACCCCTTCAGCCTCTCTGCCTCCCTCTTACCCCTCCAGCCTGTGTGCCTCCCTCTGACCCCTCCAGCCTGTGTGCCTCCCTCTGACCCCTCCAGCCTCTGTGTGCCTCCCTCTGACCCCTCCAGCCTCTGTGTGCCTCCCTCTGACCCCCCAGCCTCTGTGCCTCCCTCTGACCCCTCCAGCCTCTGTGCCTCCCTCTGACCCCTCCAGCCTCTGTGCCTCCCTCTGACCCCTCCAGTTTCTGTGCCTCCCTCTGACCCCTCCAGCCTCTGTGCCTCCCTCTGACCCCTCCAGCCTGTGTGCCTCCCTCTGACCCCTCCAGCCTGTGTGCCTCCCTCTGACCCCTCCAGCCTGTGTGCCTCCCTCTGACCCCTCCAGCCTGTGTGCCTCCCTCTGACCCCTCCAGCCTCTGTGCCTCCCTCTGACCCCTCCAGCCTGTGTGCCTCCCTCTGACCCCTCCAGCCTGTGTGCCTCCCTATGACCCCTCCAGCCTGTGTGCCTCCCTCTGACCCCTCCAGCCTCTGTGCCTCCCTCTGACCCCTCCAGCCTCTGTGCCTCCCTCTGACCCCTCCAGCCTCTGTGCCTCCCTCTGACCCCTCCAGCCTCTGTGCCTCCCTCTGACCCCTCCAGCCTCTGTGCCTCCCTATGACCCCTCCAGCCTCTGTGCCTCCCTATGACCCCTCCAGCCTCTGTGCCTCCCTCTGACCCCTCCACCCTGTGTGCCTCCCTCTGACCCCTCCACCCTGTGTGCCTCCCTCTGACCCCTCCAGCCTGTGTGCCTCCCTCTGACCCCTCCAGCCTGTGTGCCTCCCTCTGACCCCTCCAGCCTGTGTGCCTCCCTCTGACCCCTCCAGCCTGTGTGCCTCCCTTTGACCCCTCCAGCCTCTGTGCCTCCCTCTGACCCCTCCAGCCTCTGTGCCTCCCTCTGACCCCTCCAGCCTCTGTGCCTCCCTCTGACCCCTCCAGCCTCTGTGCCTCCCTCTGACCCCTCCAGCCTCTGTGTGCCTCCCTTTGACCCCTCCAGCCTCTGTGCCTCCCTCTGACCCCTCCAGCCTCTGTGCCTCCCTCTGACCCCTCCAGCCTCTGTGCCTCCCTCTGACCCCTCCAGCCTCTGTGCCTCCCTCTGACCCCTCCAGCCTCTGTGCCTCCCTCTGACCCCTCCAGCCTCTGTGCCTCCCTCTGACCCCTCCAGCCTCTGTGTGCCTCCTCTGACCCCTCCAGCCTCTGTGCCTCCCTCTGACCCCTCCATCCTGTGTGCCTCCCTCTGACCCCTCCATCCTGTGTGCCTCCCTCTGACCCCTCCAGCCTGTGTGCCTCCCTCTGACCCCTCCAGCCTGTGTGCCTCCCTCTGACCCCTCCAGCCTCTGTGTGCCTCCCTCTGACCCCTCCAGCCTGTGTGCCTCCCTCTGACCCCTCCAGCCTGTGTGCCTCCCTCTGACCCCTCCAGCCTCTGTGTGCCTCCCTCTGACCCCTCCAGCCTGTGTGCCTCCCTCTGACCCCTCCAGCCTGTGTGCCTCCCTCTGACCCCTCCAGCCTGTGTGCCTCCCTTTGACCCCTCCAGCCTGTGTGCCTCCCTCTGACCCCTCCAGCCTGTGTGCCTCCCTCTGACCCCTCCAGACTGTGTGCCTCCCTCTGACCCCTCCAGCCTGTGTGCCTCCCTCTAACCCCTCCAGCCTACACCCCTCCTCTGCCCCCTCCAGCCTACAGCCCTCCTCTGCCCCCTCCAGCCTACAGCCCTCCTCTGCCCCCTCCAGCCCTCCTCTGCCCTCTCCAGCCCTCCTCTGACCCCTCCACCCGTCCTCTGCCCCCTCCAGCCGTCCTCTGCCCCCTCCAGCCGTCCTCTGCCCCCTCCAGCCGTCCTCTGCCCCCTCCAGCCGTCCTCTGCCGCCTCCAGCCGTCCTCTGCCGCCTCCAGCCTCCAGCCGTCCCCTGCCCTCTCCAGTCGTCCGGGGGTGGCCACATGTTGACTCAGGATCCAGGCGCCCGAGAAGACGCAGGGTCGGTGCTAAGTATAGCGGAGTGTGTGTGTGTATGTGTGTTTATGCGCTGACCACTCTGCCCACGCCGCTGCGCTGACCACTCTGCCCACACCGCTGCGCTGACCACTCTGCCCACGCCGCTGCGCTGACTAATCTCACCGCGCGCAGTGCTAGCCAGTGAGCCACCATATACTCTGCTACCCACAGAGCCGCCTGTATACACACAATTAATTTCACCGCACCACCCTAACTATTAGTAAATAAACTATACATGGATTCTAGACTACCCGATTCTTTAGAATCGGGCTGCCATCTAGTGGTCTATAATTACCTCCAGATCCCTGGTCAGTAGCAACCTCTTTGTATGATATTCAGCTGTATGAAAGATGATCTGAGTTGGAAATACAACAATAGTGATATTAAGCCTTTTAAGGAACCTTACAGATTTTTTTAAGGAAGTTAGCAGCCAACCTATATGTATAGAAAAGATTGCCTTTAGTTGTACTGGCTGACCCTCCCAAGCTGTGGCAATGAGATGTTCATTTCTCTGACCCCTAGGACTGTACATATACAGGACTGCTCATAATTATTGGTACCCCTTCATGTTTGTCATAGACTGTACAATATCTTCAAAAATAAGAAATGTACCAAAGTTATATCCTCATGATTTGTTAATTGGTGGTCGAAAGTAATATAACAGTAAAACATTGTTTGTCAACCTACATGTTGCAATTTCAAAGAAGAATCAGAATAAACAGCATGTGCAGCAAGAAAGGCATCGCTAATTAATACTTGGTTGCACATAGGGATGAGCGAGTCTACTCGTTATTATTCAGTACTTGCACAGATATCACAGTATTCGGGCTACTCGACAGTTGCCGAGTATTTGAGTACTTGTCTCGCGAGATTCAAGTGTCCCGCACAGCATGTTGGGCGCCTGATTTTCAACCACTAAACATGCTGGGCATGCTTACCAATCACAGTTATGTCGTAGCCATGTTGGTTGTGGCACTACTGTGATTGGCTGGCCACCCAGAGTCATATGGTCTATATAAGCCCTGCTGCCGCCATTTTGTGTACATTGCATTCAGAAAGAGCGTAGTTTGAGCGTAGGGCGAGAACAAGCAGCGTCAAGGGAGAGTGATTCTGTGATCTAAATAACACAATAGCTGTTTTAAGAGCTCCATCAACTGGATAGTAGGTCCTGACATTTTCACAGGCAATAACAACGTCATCGGCATAACGACCAACCTTATGGGACATAGTCCTTATTTAGACTCCATGAATATTCGGGTTGGATCTTATGGACTCTGCCAGGGGCTCCATCATCAGAGCAAATATTACTGGTGAAAGTGGGCACCCTTGGTGAGTCGCGTTCGATATGGAGAACCGCTCAGACTGGAAACCTGCTGCATTGACTGATGCAACCTGGTTTGAGTACAGGGACAGAATTGCATCTTTAATTGGGCCTATCAGACCAAATGTCCTCAGAACCTCCTCTAGTTAGCCCCAGTGAACCCTGTCAAGTTTGCTCCAGCATGTAGATGACTGGAATAGTGATGCTGATGATGGCATCATCAATGCTAACCATCTTAGTAACAATTTCAAAACTGTGCAGAAGGGTGCAGAGGCCCTTGATCTATGCCCACTCTGCAAACGTCATTTGCACCATATTCGGCTCACTTTGAGTCACTGTATGCGTCTTGACATACAGTACTGCGCCAGGGCTTTTTGCTGTTACCACTGTCACTGCAAAATGTGCACAGTGGAATTCCACCATGTCGGCACATTGCATATCAAATGGTTAACCAGTTGTCCGAAATACCTCTAGCCATTCTACTTGATAAAGCATGGTGTGCGAACGGCAGAAGTGAGCACACAGCGGCTGTGCATTGTGCATCAGCTCATCCAGGCCAGTATACTGAAGTAGGAATTGCTGTAGAATCAGGTTGAGGACATGAGCCATGCAAGATACGTTTGTAAGCTTGCCCCAGGTTCACACCGTTATCGCACACGCCCTTCCCTGGTTCCAGGTTTAGTGGAGACAACCTTGGTTAAACTCAGCCTGCATAGCTGTCCATAACTCTTCAACTGTGTGACTGACATCCCCAAGGCATTTTAATTTCAACACTGCCTAATGACATTGAGCCGTGGCAGCACAGTATGGAGGTGGCAGGATTATCTCTGGATTGTTGGAACATGGGGAGATCAATGGCATATCTGGAGGAGCTAGAAGAGGTGGAGGAGGCCGAAGCAGTGGAACAGGTGATAGATACAGAGGTTTGTCCCAAAAGTCTTGAAGATATCAAGACTTGGGGAGTAGTCCCTTTCCCGCCATGCCCCACAGCCACCAGAGTCATCAAGTACACTGTCAGTGAGATGCAATGCCCCTGGCCATGTTTGCCCATCCCGAATTTCTCAAGGAAGGGGTGATGTTGTCTGCAACATGCTGGTGTAGCGCAGGCAGAGTTATCTTAAAAAATTAATGGCGACTGGGCAACTGATACTCGGGGGATGCCATCAGTTTTCTGAACATCTCTGTATCCACCAGGCAGAAAGGCAGCATTTCCGTGGCCAACAAATTGGAGATGGTGAAGTTTAAGCTCTATGCTTTGGGATGTGTAGGAGGAAATAACCTTTTCCATGACCACAACTGCGGGACCGAGGGGCTGTCTGCTATGCTGTGAGAGGGTGGAGTAGGCTGCACCCAAACTGCTGCACTGAGAGGGAGGTGCAGGCAGAGATGTTATGGTGGCTTGACAAGCAAGTGGTGTGCTTGGTGTCTGAGATCAGTCAAAAACAGCAGGCGTGTCCATTTCCATAACAGCTGATGGACTCTCACTCGCCCCGACTGTAGCGGGTAAACAATTGGAGGTTCTGTAGCCGGGGACCTGTGTGTGAATACACTTGACACGGTGACAGAGGAGGAAGAAGCAGCAGATGCAGTTGATGTGGTGGACGGAATTTGGTGAGGCATGCTAGGCCCCGTTTTATGGCAATAAATTTGCCAGAATAATACATGTTTTTAGGCCATGTGCCGATTCATACATATAGTAGTCAAATTGTTGTTTCTTTGCACCTACTGAACATTTTTTGACAAACTTTGCAAACAACATGAGTTAGGTCATCTTTTGTGGACTAAAAAAAGGCCCAGGCTAGTCAACCCTAGCCGACCCTGACAACTGCATACTACAGCTGTCCAGAGCCAGAGTTGTGGCTGAGGATGCATTGTTTGACTTGGTTGTAGCACTCAGTTTCTGTGTGGAATGACACAACCTAACCTCCGGTATCTTCCTCCTCCTCTGCCTCCTTTGCTGAGCTACTCAGCTGTGTGAGTCTGGATTGATTCCAAGTGGGATTTCAATCCTCACTATCATCCTCTCTGTTGTCAGACCTCTGATGCCCATGGAATAGAATGTGTGAGCATGTTTGCAGAATCGCCCATCTGTATTTCCTCACAATCAGTCGTGCGATTGGAGAGTTGTGACATGGGGAGAAACATGGGTAATTGGGGTGCCACCTCTGAGGACTGTACTGTGTGTGATGTTGAGGTTGAGGAGGAGAGGCCACTTAGTAGAGCACTTAAAGGGAACCAACCACCCCAAATGACCCCCTCGGACTGTTAATATGTGTCCCTACACCCAGCACACACATTTGGGGCAATCGTTTTTGCTAAAAAAAACAGTTTAGTAGAAGCTAAGATATCTGTTTATAAAGTTTAATAACTTCTGACGATTGGGTGTTACCTAGCTTTGTCCACTGTGCAGTGTTCGTGCTTGTCATCTTCCTCTCCCCCTCCCCTCTCACTTTCTAAGAGCCTGGCCGCGTCATGAAAGGGGCGTGGCTAAATCGCGGTGAGCCCCGCCCCCTTTCATGCCGCTATTTAGCCCCGCCCCTTTCATGACGCGGCCAGGCTCTTAGAAAGTGAGAGGGGAGGGGGGAGAGGAGGATCACAGGCACGAACACTGCACATGGACAAAGCTAGGTAACACCCAATCGTCAGAAGTTATTATTAAACTTTATAAACAGATATCTTAGCTTCTACTAAACAGTTTTTTCAGCAAAAACGATTGCCCCAAATGTGTGTGCTGGGTGTAGGGACACATATTAACAGTCCGGGGGGGTCATTTGGGGTGGTTGGTTCCCTTTAAACTGTAGCAAAAGCTCTTTTCAGGCCTCATCTACAACTCGTATCACACTGCTGCTGTCACACAAAGAGACTGGAGTAGGCCGTCCAGTAACAGAAGTTGTCACTTCGCCTGGGATATGATGAGCCAGTGTTTGGCCACTACAGCTTTCAGTAACATTAGCAGTAGCATCTACCCCATGTACATCTCCAACACAAAGCCTATTCTTCCTTCCTTCGCCTTTCCTCTATGACCATGGCATTTCACACCCAAGTTTAATGCACCCATATTTGGAAACCACTTGTTTGAGGTCAAATAAAAGGTTATTTGACAACAGACAGAGATTTGTCAATGAGTTTTTGGAGGCTAATAAAAACCTTTTTATGGGAAACACAAATATTTGGCAATTACTTGTTTGAGGCCAAAAAGAGCCTTTTTGGGGGTATCACAAATATTTTATAATTACTTGTTTGAGGCCAAAAAAAAGCTTTTTTAGGTTAAACAGAAAGATTTGGCAATCACCTGTTTGAGGCCAAATAAAGCCTTTTTAGTTTTTTGTGGAAACAGAAAAATTTGGCAATCACTTATTTGAGGCCAAAAAAAACCTTTTTAGGGTAAACAAATGATTTGGCAATCACTTATTCGAGGCCAAGAAAAGACTAAAAAGGCCGACATACTAAAAAGAATGAAGAAAAGGAATAAATAAAAAGAATGAAGATAATAATTTATTATCAAAAGATTATGTAGATGTAAAAAAGGTTTCTTGGGAATCTTAGATATGGAATGAACACACATCCCATATAACCAGGTGTATATTATGTTACCTGAGCATTATAGGTGTGGAATGAAGATGGAATATCAGTAAATAATAGGAAAATGAACATATATGCCCCATAACCAGGTGTATATTATGTTACCTGAGCATTTTAGGTGTGGAATGAAGATGGAATATCAGTAGATAATAGGAAAATGAACACATATCCCATATAACCAGGTGTATATTATGTTACCTGAGCATTTTAGGTGTGGAATGAAGATGGAATATAAGTAGATAATAGGAAAATGAACACATATGCCCCATAACCAGGTGTATATTATGTTACCTGAGCATTTTAGGTGTGGAATGAAGATGGAATATCAGTAGATAATAGGAAAATGAACACATATCCCATATAATCAGGTGTATATTATGTTACCTGAGCATTTTAGGTGTGGAATGAAGATGGAATATCAGTAGATAATAGGAAAATGAACACATATCCATATAACCAGGTGTATATTATGTTACCTGAGCATTTTAGGTGTGGAATGAAGATGGAATATCAGTAGATAATAGGAAAATGAACACATAGCCCATATAACCAGGTGTATATTATGTTACCTGAGCATTATAGGTGTGGAATGAAGATGGAATATCAGTAAATAATAGGAAAATGAACATATATGCCCCATAACCAGGTGTATATTATGTTACCTGAGCATTTTAGGTGTGGAATGAAGATGGAATATATGTAGATAATAGGAAAATGAACACATATCCCATATAACCAGGTGTATATTATGTTACCTGAGCATTTTAGGTGTGGAAAGAAGATGGAATATCAGTAGATAATAAGAAAATGAACACATATCCCATATAACCAGGTGTATATTATGTTACCTGAGCATTATAGGTGTGGAATGAAGATGGAATATCAGTAAATAATAGGAAAATGAACATATATGCCCCATAACCAGGTGTATATTATGTTACCTGAGCATTTTAGGTGTGGAATGAAGATGGAATATCAGTAGATAATAGGAAAATGAACACATATCCCATATAACCAGGTGTATATTATGTTACCTGAGCATTTTAGGTGTGGAATGAAGATGGAATATCAGTAGATAATAGGAAAATGAACACATAGCCCATATAATCAGGTGTATATTATGTTACCTGAGCATTTTAGGTGTGGAATGAAGATGGAATATCAGTAGATAATAGGAAAATGAACACACATGCCCCATAACCAGGTGTATATTATGTTACCTGAGCATTTTAGGTGTGGAATGAAGGTGAAATATTAGTAGATAATAGGAAAATGAACACATATCCCATATAACCAGGTGTATATTATGTTACCTGAGCATTTTAGGTGTGGAATGAAGATGGAATATCAGTAGATAATAGGAAAATGAACACATATCCCATATAACCAGGTGTATATTATGTTACCTGAGCATTTTAGGTGTGGAATGAAGATGGAATATAAGTAGATAATAGGAAAATGAACACATATGCCCCATAACCAGGTGTATATTATGTTACCTGAGCATTTTAGGTGTGGAATGAAGATGGAATATCAGTAGATAATAGGAAAATGAACACATATGCTTAATAACCAGGTGTATATTATGTTACCTGAGCATTTAAGGTGTGGAATGAAGATGGAATATCAGTAGATAATAAGAAAATGAACACATATCCCATATAACCAGGTGTATATTATGTTACCTGAGCATTTTAGGTGTGGAATGAAGATGGAATATCAGTAGATAATAGGAAAATTAACACATATCCCATATAACCAGGTGTATATTATGTTATTGAGCATTTTAGGTGTGGAATGAAGATGAAATATCTAATATATAAAACCACAAGCGATTTGTGACGTCAGTTCCGTCACTTTGCACACACTTCCGTAACTTTGTCCCAAGGTACACCCGCTCAGGGTGGACCAAGACGGCCGCCCTTAGCGGGACGACCGTGGTGAGCCAGCCGGGAGACGACCGCCGTTAGCTGATCGTCTCCCAGCTGGCGACCCGCTGCCCGGAGCTGAGCTGCGGCGCTCCCCGGCACGGAGCTCTGTGGCGAGGCTGCCGGGAGACGACCAGCGTTAGCCGTCGTCTCTCGGCAAGCGATACGCTCGCCGGAGCTACGCCACCGTAGGGGCCCATTCACTTTCAAATTTGCAGCCGTGCGCGAGCCGCCTCTCTGATTGGTTGGCGCCAGCGGCGAGCGACCAATCAGAAGAGCGCTGCGGGACACGCACCCATAATTCCAACATGAAGCCTTCCTGCCGGATTTCAAATATGGCACCATGTTTCCTCCCGCTTCTCCCCTCATCTCTGCTGAAGACTTTGCCACCTTCTTCAAGGAGAAGATCGACAAGATCAGAAGCAGCTTCGGTCCACTATCCCCACACCTCCCCTTCCCAGCTACACTGCCCTCCTCCTCCATCAGCCACTTCCCCCCCATAACTGAAGACCAACTCTCCTCCCTCCTGTCAAAATCACACTTCACCACCAGCACCCATGACCCGCTCCCATCCCACCTCAATCCCAACCACACCTCCATTTTCATCCCAGCCCTCACCCACCTCTTTAACCTTTCACTTAGCACGGGTACCTTCCCCTCGGCCTTCAAACACACCCTAATCACGCCCATCCAAAAAAAACCCTCACTTGACGCTACCTCTGTCTCTAACTATCGCCCCATATCTCTTCTCCCATTCGCCTCTAAGCTACTTGAACAACAACTGTCCTCTCACCTCTCCTCGTGCTCCCACTTCGACCGCCTACAGTCCGGCTTCCGACCCCTCCATTCCACCGAAACAGTCCTGACCAAAGTCACCAACGACCTACTGACCGCCAAGAACAAACACCACTACTCCATCCTGCTACTCCTTGACCTGTCTGCCGCCTTCGACACGGTTGACCACTCCCTTCTTCTCCGGATCCTGGAATCCCTTGGCATCACCCACCTTGCCCTCTCCTGGATCTCCTCATACCTAGCGGACCGGACCTTCAGTGTCTCCCACTCCCACACCTCCTCCTCACCCTACCCCCTTTCAGTCGGAGTCCCCCAAAGTTCGGTCCTGGGACCCCTACTTTTCTCCATTTACACTCTCGGCCTAGGGCAACTCATAGAGTCCCATGGCCTCCAGTACCACCTCTATGCCGACGACACCCAAATCTACCTGTACGGCCCTGACATCACCTCCCTACTCTCGAAAATCCTTCAATGCCTTTAAGCCATTTCATCCTTCTTCTCTGCTCGCTTCCTTAAACTCAACATGGACAAAACTGAATTCATAGTCTTCCCCCCAAGAAATTCCACCCGACCTCCCAACCTATCCATCTGCGTCAACGACTGCGCCCTCTCCCCAGTCCCCCAAGCCAAGTGCCTCGGGTAATCCTTGACTCCTCCCTATCCTTCAAACCCCACATCGAGGCCCTCACCACATCCCTCCGGCTCCTGCTCAAGAACATCTCACGGATCCGCTCCTTCCTCACCCACGACACCGCTAAAACACTCATCCATGCTCTTATCATCTCCCGCCTTGACTACTGCAACCTTCTTCTCAATGGCCTCCCGGCTGACTCCCTCACACCTCTCCAGTCTATCCTCAACTCCGCTGCCCAACTCATCTATATGTCCTCCCGCTACTCCCTTGTCTCCCCCCTCTGCCAAGCCCTTCACTGGCTACCAGTCTCCAAGAGATCCCAATTCAAAACACTAATCATGACGTACAAAGCCATACACAACCTGGCCCCACCATACATCTCTGACCTGGTCTCCCGATACCTACCCTCACGTAACCTCCACTCCTCCCAAGAACTCCTCCTCTGCTCCCCCCTCATCACCTCTTCGCACAACCGAGTCCAGGACTTCTCCCGGGCATCTGCCTTACTCTGGAACTCCCTACCCGAACACGTCAGACACTCTCCTACCCTGAGTAGCTTCAAGTGTCACCTGAAGACTCACTTGTTCCGTCAAGCCTACAACCTGCCATGAGACCCAGGCGAACGCCCCATACCTGACATTCCCCCATCCTACTGTATCCTAACCCACCCCTCATAGACTGTGAGCCCTCGCGGACAGGGTCCCTGCCCCTCCTGTACCTGTACGTCCTGATCGCCTAGATTTAGTGTACTTGTTCTTGTCTCCCTCATCCTCATGTAAAGCGCCATGGAACCTAATGGCGCTATATAAATAAATAATAATAATAATAATGTTTCGCGGCGCGATTCTAATTAGTCGGCGCCAGGCGCGAGCGACCAATCAGAGGGGCGGCTCGCACACGGCTGCAAATTTGAAAGTGAATGGGCCCCTACGGTGGCGGAGCTACGACGAGCGTATCGCTTATCGGGAGACGACCGGCGTTAGCCGGTCGTCTCCTGGCTGGCGACCCGCTGCCCGGAGCTCAGCCGCGGCGCTCCCCGGCACCCTACTCTCGCCCCCCTTTTTACAAGCCCTGCCGCTCACTGCCCACAGCCGGTCACTTTCCTCCTCCATCCGGGAGCCGGCCCCGCACACACTCCGGTCCGGTGTGCGGCCTCCGGCATCGCCGCTCACCCCACACAGAACGGTCAGTGGCCTCTGTGCCCTCCAGCCTCCTCTGGCCTCAGTGCCCTCCAGCCTCCCCTGGCCTCCGTGCCCTCCAGCCTCCCCTCTCCTCACCCCTCCTCACCCCTCCAGCCTCCGCTCTCCGCACCCCTCCATCCTCCGCTCTCCTCACCCCTCCAGCCTCCGCTCTCCTCACCCCTCCTCACCCCTCCAGCCTCCGCTCTCCTCACCCCTTCTCACCCCTGCAGCCTCAGCTCTCCTCACCCCTCCAGCCTCCGCTCTCCTCACCCCTCCTCACCCCTCCAGCCTCCGCTCTCCTCACCCCTCCAGCCTCCGCTCTCCTCACCCCTCCTTACCCCTCAAGCCTCAGCTCTCCTCACCCCTCCAGCCTCCGCTCTCCTCACCCCTCCATATGCAATGTACAGTATGTGTATATATGTGTGTATGTAATATAATTTGTAAATGATGTGTGTGTATGTATATATATATTTCTACATGTTTAGAGATTTGCATGTGTCTACATATAATGTGTGTGTATCTAATATATTAAAGACCAAGGCACTTCCGTCACTTTGTCCGCACTTCCGTCCCTTTGTCCACACACACACACACTCCGCTATACTTACGACTGGCCCAGCGTCCGCCGCCTGGATTCTCAGTCGACATGTCGCCACCCCTGAACTACTGGATCCAATATGGCGTCCAGGAAGACTCGCCAAACTTCCCGGACGCCATATTGGATACAGATGTCCGGGGCCGCCGACATGCTTTGTCCAAGATGGCGTCCGGGAAGTCTCGGCACACTTCCCAGACGCCATATTGGATCCAGCCGTCTGGGGGCGGCGACATGTCGACTCAGGATCCAGGCGGCGGGGAAGATGCAGGGCCGGTGGTAAGTATACCGGAGTGTGTGTGTATGTGTGTGCTGACCACTCTGCCCACGGCGCTGCGCTGACCACTCTGCCCACGCCGCTGCACTGACCACCCTGCCCACGCCACTGCGCTGACCACTCTGCCCACGCCGCTGCGCTGACCACCCTGCCCACGCCACTGCGCTGACCACTCTGCCCACGCTGCTGCGCTGACCACTCTGCCCACGCCGCTGCACTGACCACTCTGCCCACGCCGCAGGCGCTGACCACTCTGCGTATGGCGCTGCACTGACCATGCTGCCCACTGCGCTGTGCTGTCCATGCTACCCTGATCACTCTGCCCACGGCGCTGCGCTGACCACATCTGCCCACGCTGCTGCGCTGACCACTCTACCAACCAGCGCTACCACTCTGCCCCGCCGCTGCGCTGACCACTCTGCCCACGCCGCTGCTACCTCTGCCACCCGTGCTGACCACTCTGCCCACGCCGCAGGCGTGATATTTCATCTCATTCCACACCTAAAATGCTCAGACATAAATACACCTGATTATATGGCTATGTTCATTTTCTTATTATCTACTGATATCCATCTTATTCCACACCTAAAATGCTCGGAACATAATAACACTGGTTAAGGATATGATTCATTTCCTATTATCTATGATATCCATCTTCATCCACACCTAAAATGCTCAGGTAACATAATATACACCTGGTTATTCCATCTCCACCTGCCACACCTATGCCAGGCTGCACGACCACACCTGCCACGGTCACACTGCCTGAATCCACTCTCCACCCTGCGGCTAACACCTGGCAATGCGTGTACATTTTCCATATCTTCTGATCATTCCCCATCTTGCACTGACCACCTAATGCGCAGGGTACTATAGACCACCTGCGTTATGGGTGCATACCATGTGCCCATCTGCGCTGTGCTTATCTACTGAATTCCACTCTTGCCACACCTGACGCTGACCTCGCCATGCGGCTGACATCTACTAACACTGGTATATGGCTTTGTCCATTCTCTATTATCTACTGATATTCCATCTTCATTCCACACCTAAAATGCTCAGGTAACATAATATACACCTGTTATTGGGATATGTGTTCATTTTCTTATATCTACTGATATTCCATCTTCATTCCACACCTAAAATGCTCAGGTAACATAATATACACCTGGTTATGGGATATGTTTCATTTTCCTATTATCTACTATATTCACTTCATTCCACACCTAAAATGCTCAGGTAACATAATATACACCTGGTTATATGGGATATGTGTTCATTTTCTTATTATCTACTGATATTCCATCTTCATTCCACACCTAAAATGCTCAGGTAACATAATATACACCTGGTTATGGGGCATATGTGTTCATTTTCCTATTATCTACTGATATTCCATCTTCATTCCACACCTAAAATGCTCAGGTAACATAATATACACCTGGTTATGGGCATATGTGTTCATTTTCCTATTATCTACTGATATTCCATCTTCATTCCACACCTAAAATGCTCAGGTAACATAATATACACCTGGTTATATGGGATATGTGTTCATTTTCTTATTATCTACTGATATTCCATCTTCATTCCACACCTAAAATGCTCAGGTAACATAATATACACCTGGTTATGGGGCATATGTGTTCATTTTCTATTATCTACTGATATTCCATCTTCATTCCACACCTAAAATGCTCAGGTAACATAATATACACCTGGTTATATGGGCATTGTGTTCATTTTCTTATTATCTACTGATATTCCATCTTCATTCCACACCTAAAATGCTCAGGTAACATAATATACACCTGGTTAATGGGCATATGTGTTCATTTTCCTATTATCTACTGATATTCCATCTTCATTCCACACCTAAAATGCTCAGGTAACATAATATACACCTGGTTATATGGGCATATGTGTTCATTTTCTTATTATCTACTGATATTCCATCTTCATTCCACACCTAAAATGCTCAGGTAACATAATATACACCTGGTTATATGGGATATGTGTTCATTTTCCTATTATCTACTGATATTCCATCTTCATTCCACACCTAAAATGCTCAGGTAACATAATATACACCTGGTTATATGGGATATATGTTCATTTTCTATTATCTACTATATTCCATCTTCATTCCACACCTAAAATGCTCAGGTAACATAATATACACCTGGTTATATGGGATATGTGTTCATTTTCTATATTATCTACTGATATTCCATCTTCATTCCACACCTAAAATGCTCAGGTAACATAATATACACCTGGTTATATGGGATATGTGTTCATTTTCCTATTATCTACTGATATTCCATCTTCATTCCACACCTAAAATGCTCAGGTAACATAATATACACCTGGTTATTGGGGATATGTGTTCATTTTCCTATTATCTACTATATTCATCTTCATTCCACACCTAAAATGCTCAGGTAACATAATATACACCTGGTTATATGGGATATGTGTTCATTTTCCTATTTTATCTACTGATATTCCATCTTCATTCCACACCTAAAATGCTCAGGTAACATAATATACACCTGGTATATGGGATGTGTTCATTTTCTTATTATCTACTGATATTCCATTTTCATTCCACACCTAAAATGCTCAGGTAACATAATATACACCTGGTTATATGGGATATGTGTTCATTTTCCTTATTATCTACTGATATTCCATCTTCATTCCACACCTAAAATGCTCAGGTCACATAATATACACCTGGTTATGGGCTATGTGTTCATTTTCCTATTATTTACTGATATTCCATCTTCATTCCACACCTAAAATGCTCAGGTAACATAATATACACCTGGTTATATGGCTATGTGTTCATTCTTCTATTATCTACATATATTCCATCTTCATTCCACACCTAAAATGCTCAGGTAACATAATATACACCTGGATTATATGGGATATGTGTTCATTTTCCTATTATCTACTGATATTCCATCTTCATTCCACATCTAAAATGCTCAGGTAACATAATATACACCTGGTTATTGGGATATGTGTTCATTTTCTTACTATCTACTGATATTCCATCTTCATTCCACACCTAAAATGCTCAGGTAACATAATATACACCTGGTTATATGGGATATTGTTCATTTTCCTATTATCTACTAATATTTCACGTTCATTCCACACCTAAAATGCTCAGGTAACATAATATACACCTGGTTATATGGGATATGTGTTCATTTTCTTATTATCTACTGATATTCCATCTTCATTCCACACCTAAAATGCTCAGGTAACATAATATACACCTGGTTATAGGGATATGTGTTCATTTTCCTATTATCTACTGATATTCCATCTTCATTCCACACCTAAAATGCTCAGGTAACATAATATACACCTGGTTATATGGGATATGTGTTCATTTTCCTATTATCTACTGATATTCCATCTTCATTCCACACCTAAAATGCTCAGGTAACATAATATACACCTGGTTATATGGGATATGTGTTCATTTTCTTATTATCTACTGATATTCCATCTTCATTCCACACCTAAAATGCTCAGGTAACATAATATACACCTGGTTATGGGGCATATGTGTTCATTTTCCTATTATCTACTGATATTCCATCTTCATTCCACACCTAAAATGCTCAGGTAACATAATATACACCTGGTTATATGGGATTGTGTTCATTTTCTTATTATCTACTGATATTCCATCTTCATTCCACACCTAAAATGCTCAGGTAACATAATATACACCTGGTTATGGGCATATGTGTTCATTTTCCTATTATCTACTGATATTCCATCTTCATTCCACACCTAAAATGCTCAGGTAACATAATATACACCTGGTTATATGGGCTATGTGTTCATTTTCTATTATTACTGATATTCCATCTTCATTCCACACCTAAAATGCTCAGGTAACATAATATACACCTGGTTATATGGGATATGTGTTCATTTTCCTATTATCTACTGATATTCCATCTTCATTCCACACCTAAAATGCTCAGGTAACATAATATACACCTGGTTATATGGGATATTGTTCATTTTCTATTATCTACTGATATTCCATCTTCATTCCACACCTAAAATGCTCAGGTAACATAATATACACCTGGTTATATGGGATATGTGTTCATTTTCTTTTTATCTACTGATATTTCCATCTTCATTCCACACCTAAAATGCTCAGGTAACATAATATACACCTGGTTATGGGGGATATGTGTTCATTTTCTTATTATCTACTGATATTCCATCTTCATTCCACACCTAAAATGCTCAGGTAACATAATATACACCTGGTTATATGGGATATGTGTTCATTTTCCTATTATCTTACTGATATTCACTCTCATTCCACACCTAAAATGCTCAGGTAACATAATATACACCTGGTTATATGGGATATGTGTTCATTTTCTTATTATCTACTGATATTCCATCTTCATTCCACACCTAAAATGCTCAGGTAACATAATATACACCTGGTTATATGGGTATGTGTTCATTTTCTTATTATCTACTGATATTCCATCTTCATTCCACACCTTAAAATGCTCAGGTAACATAATATACACCTGGATTATGCGCATATGTGTTCATTTTCTATTATCTACTGATATTCCATCTTCATTCCACACCTAAAATGCTCAGGTAACATAATATACACTGGTTATATGGTATGTGTTCATTTTCCTTATTATCTACTAATATTTCACTTCATTCCACACCTAAAATGCTCAGGTAACATAATATACACCTGGTTATGGGGATATGTGTTCATTTTCTTATTATCTACTGATATTCCATCTTCATTCCACACCTAAAATGCTCAGGTAACATAATATACACCCTGGTTTATATGGGATATGTGTTCATTTTCCTATTATCTACAAATATTTCACGTTCATTCCACACCTAAAATGCTCAGGTAACATAATATACACCTGGTTATATGGGATATGTGTTCATTTTCCTATTATCTACTGATATTCCATCTTCATTCCACACCTAAAATGCTCAGGTAACATAATATACACCTGGTTATATGGGATGTGTTCATTTTCTTATTATCTACTGATATTCCATCTTCATTCCACACCTAAAATGCTCAGGTAACATAATATACACCTGGTTATGGGGCATATGTGTTCATTTTCCTATTATCTACTGATATTCCATCTTCATTCCACACCTAAAATGCTCAGGTAACATAATATACACCTGGTTATATGGGCTATGTGTTAATTTTCCTATTATTTACTGATATTCCATCTTATTCCACACCTAAAATGCTCAGGTAACATAATATACACCTGGTTATATGGGATATGTGTTCATTTTCTATTATCTACATGATATTCCATCTTCATTCCACACCTAAAATGCTCAGGTAACATAATATACACCTGGTTATATGGGATATTGTCATTCTTCTATTATCTACTGATATTCCATCTTCATTCCACACCTAAAATGCTCAGGTAACATAATATACACCTGGTTATTTGGGATATGTGTTCATTTTCTACTATCTACTGATATTTCATCTTCATTCCACACCTAAAATGCTCAGGTAACATAATATACACCTGGTTATATGGGATATATGTTCATTTTCCTATTATCTACTATATTCACTTCATTCCACACCTAAAATGCTCAGGTAACATAATATACACCTGGTTATATGGGATATGTGTTCATTTTCTTATTATCTACTGATATTCCATCTTCATTCCACACCTAAAATGCTCAGGTAACATAATATACACCTGGTTATGGGATATGTGTTCATTTTCTTATTATCTATGATATTCCATCTTCATTCCACACCTAAAATGCTCAGGTAACATAATATACACCTGGTTATATGGGATATGTGTTCATTTTCTTATATCTACTGATATTCCATCTTCATTCCACACTAAAATGCTCAGGTAACATAATATACACCTGTTATTGGCTATGTGTTCATTTTCTATTATCTACTGATATTCCATCTTCATTCCACACCTAAAATGCTCAGGTAACATAATATACACTGGTTATAGGTCTATGTGTTCATTTTCTTATTATCTACTGATATTCCATCTTCATTCCACACCTAAAATGCTCAGGTAACATAATATACACCTGGTTTGGGGCATATGTGTTCATTTTCTTATTATCTACTGATATTCCATCTTCATTCCACACCTAAAATGCTCAGGTAACATAATATACAGCTGGTTATATGGGATATGTGTTCATTTTCCTATTATCTACTATATTTCACTTCATTCCACACCTAAAATGCTCAGGTAACATAATATACACCTGGTTATATGGGATATGTGTTCATTTTCTTATTATCTACTGATATTCCATCTTCATTCCACACCTAAAATGCTCAGGTAACATAATATACACCTGGTTATATGGGATATGTGTTCATTTTCTATTATCTACAATATTTCACGTTCATTCCACACCTAAAATGCTCAGGTAACTAATATACACCTGGTTATATGGGATATGTGTTCATTTTCCTATTATCTACTAATATTTCACGTTCATTCCACACCTAAAATGCTCAGGTAACATAATATACACCTGGTTATATGGGATATGTGTTCATTTTCTTATTATCTACTGATATTCCATCTTATTCCACACCTAAAATGCTCAGGTAACATAATATACACCTGGTTATGGGCATATATGTTCATTTTCCTATTATCTACTGATATTCCATCTTCATTCCACACCTAAAATGCTCAGGTAACATAATATACACCTGGTTATATGGGCTATGTGTTCATTTTCTATTATCTACTGATATTCCATCTTCATTCCACACCTAAAATGCTCAGGTAACATAATATAACACTGGTTATATGGGATATGTGTTCATTTTCTTATTATCTACTGATATTCATCTTCATTCCACACCTAAAATGCTCAGGTAACATAATATACACCTGGTTATGGGCATATGTGTTCATTTTCCTATTATCTACTGATATTCCATCTTCATTCCACACCTAAAATGCTCAGGTAACATAATATACACCTGGTTATATGGGCTATGTGTTCATTTTCCTATTATTCTACGATATTCCTCTTCATTCCACACCTAAAATGCTCAGGTAACATAATATACACCTGGTTATATGGGATATGTGTTCATTTTCTATTATCTACTATATTCCATCTTCATTCCACACCTAAAATGCTCAGGTAACATAATATACACCTGGTTATATGGGATATATGTCCATTCTTCTATTATCTACTGATATTCCATCTTCATTCCACACTTAAAATGCTCAGGTAACATATATACACTGGTTATTTGGGATATGTGTTCATTTTCTTATTATCTACTGATATTCCATCTTCATTCCACACCTAAAATGTCAGGTAACATAATATACACCTGGTTATGGGGCATATGTGTCATTTTCCTATTATCTACTGATATTCCATCTTCATTCCACACCTAAAATGCTCAGGTAACATAATATACACCTGGTTATGGGGCATGTGTGTTCATTTTCTTATTATCTACTGATATTCCATCTTCATTCCACACCTAAAATGCTCAGGTAACATAATATACACCTGATTATATGCGCTATGTGTTCATTTTCCTATTATCTACTGATATTCCATCTTCATTCCACATCTAAAATGCTCAGGTAACATAATATACACCTGGTTATGGGGCATATGTGTTCATTTTCTTATTATCTACTGATATTCCATCTTCATTCCACACCTAAAATGCTCAGGTAACATAATATACACCTGGTTATATGGGATATGTGTTCATTTTCCTATTATCTACTAATATTTCACGTTCATTCCACACCTAAAATGCTCAGGTAACATAATATACACCTGGTTATATGGGATATGTGTTCATTTTCTTATTATCTACTGATATTCCATCTTCATTCCACACCTAAAATGCTCAGGTAACATAATATACACCTGGTTATATGGGATATGTGTTCATTTTCCTATTATCTACAAATATTTCACGTTCATTCCACACCTAAAATGCTCAGGTAACATAATATACACCTGGTTATATGGGATATGTGTTCATTTTCCTATTATCTACTGATATTCCATCTTCATTCCACACCTAAAATGCTCAGGTAACATAATATACACCTGGTTATATGGGATGTGTTCATTTTCTTATTATCTACTGATATTCCATCTTCATTCCACACCTAAAATGCTCAGGTAACATAATATACACCTGGTTATGGGGCATATGTGTTCATTTTCCTATTATCTACTGATATTCCATCTTCATTCCACACCTAAAATGCTCAGGTAACATAATATACACCTGGTTATATGGGCTATGTGTTAATTTTCCTATTATTTACTGATATTCCATCTTCATTCCACACCTAAAATGCTCAGGTATCATAATATACACCTGGTTATATGGGATATGTGTTCATTCTTCTATTATCTACATATATTCCATCTTCATTCCACACCTAAAATGCTCAGGTAACATAATATACACCTGGTTATATGGGATATATGTCCATTCTTCTATTATCTACTGATATTCCATCTTCATTCCACACCTAAAATGCTCAGGTAACATAATATACACCTGGTTATTTGGGATATGTGTTCATTTTCCTACTATCTACTGATATTTCATCTTCATTCCACACCTAAAATGCTCAGGTAACATAATATACACCTGGTTATATGGGATATATGTTCATTTTCCTATTATCTACTAATATTTCACGTTCATTCCACACCTAAAATGCTCAGGTAACATAATATACACCTGGTTATATGGGATATGTGTTCATTTTCTTATTATCTACTGATATTCCATCTTCATTCCACACCTAAAATGCTCAGGTAACATAATATACACCTGGTTATGGGGCATATGTGTTCATTTTCTTATTATCTACTGATATTCCATCTTCATTCCACACCTAAAATGCTCAGGTAACATAATATACACCTGGTTATATGGGATATGTGTTCATTTTCTTATTATCTACTGATATTCCATCTTCATTCCACACCTAAAATGCTCAGGTAACATAATATACACCTGATTATATGCGCTATGTGTTCATTTTCCTATTATCTACTGATATTCCATCTTCATTCCACACCTAAAATGCTCAGGTAACATAATATACACCTTGTTATATGGGATATATGTTCATTTTCCTATTATCTACTGATATTCCATCTTCATTCCACACCTAAAATGCTCAGGTAACATAATATACACCTGGATATATGGGATATGTGTTCATTTTCCTATTATCTACTGATATTTCACATTCATTCCACACCTAAAATGCTCAGGTAACATAATATACACCTGGTTATGGGGCATATGTGTTCATTTTCCTATTATCTACTGATATTCCATCTTCATTCCACACCTAAAATGCTCAGGTAACATAATATACACCTTGTTATATGGGATATATGTCCATTCTTCTATTATCTACTGATATTCCATCTTCATTCCACACCTAAAATGCTCAGGTAACATAATATACACCTGGTTATATGGGATATATGTTCATTTTGCTATTATCTACTAATATTTCACGTTCATTCCACACCTAAAATGCTCAGGTAACATAATATACACCTGGTTATATGGGATATGTGTTCATTTTCCTATTATCTACTGATATTCCATCTTCATTCCACACCTAAAATGCTCAGGTAACATAATATACACCTGGTTATGGGGCATATGTGTTCATTTTCCTATTATCTACTGATATTCCATCTTCATTCCACACCTAAAATGCTCAGGTAACATAATATACACCTGGTTATATGGGCTATGTGTTCATTTTCTTATTATCTACTGATATTCCATCTTCATTCCACACCTAAAATGCTCAGGTAACATAATATACACCTGGTTATATGGGATATGTGTTCATTTTCCTACTATCTACTGATATTCCATCTTCATTCCACACCTAAAATGCTCAGGTAACATAATATACACCTGATTATATGGGATATGTGTTCATTTTCCTATTATCTACTGATATTCCATCTTCATTCCACATCTAAAATGCTCAGGTAACATAATATACACCTGGTTATGGGGCATATGTGTTCATTTTCTTATTATCTACTGATATTTCATCTTCATTCCACACCTAAAATGCTCAGGTAACATAATATACACCTGGTTATATGGGCTATGTGTTCATTTTCCTATTATTTACTGATATTCCATCTTCATTCCACACCTAAAATGCTCAGGTAACATAATATACACCTGGTTATATGGGCTATGTGTTCATTTTCTTATTATCTACTGATATTCCATCTTCATTCCACACCTAAAATGCTCAGGTAACATAATATACACCTGGTTATATGGGATATGTGTTCATTCCATATCTAAGATACCCAAGAAACCTTTTATACATCTACATAATGTTTCTGTAATAAGTTATTATCTTCATTCTTTTTATTTATTCCTTTTCTTCATTCTTTTTAGTATGTCCCTAAAAAGGCTACACAATTTGTGGATTTCCTGATGAAGAAACGGGGACACACTTCGAAATGTGTACTGTAGAATAAGCCACTATTTCTTTCTTTTAGTTGTTCTTCTCCTCTTCAATCAACATCACTACTTTATCTGGTTCCTACATTCTGCATTGATTAGAAGCAGAAATTGACTAAGGAAAACACTTGCAGTGTTTTTTCTGAAGTTCTTTTGAGGATGTCTATTGAAACATTTTGTGACTGTACACATATTTTTAGTGTGACATACCAGTAGGAGCACATAAAGAATGAATTCAAAATACATTCCTGAGTGGGCCCAAGTAACCCCAATAAGGCCAAATAACAAGTGTCAAGCTTGGAAATGTAGACTTACTGTATTCTTTATTGGCCATAGATCCTAGTTACTAACTGGCTCATAGTTCGTATAAAATAATAGAAAATGAAAACGCACACACAAGTGAAAACAATGGCTGGTTTGCTGCTCCAATATGTAAAAATTGTGATCTTTGGGGAAGAACCTCCTGCTACATTAATTTTATTTACTGTACTGGTGATCCATTATGGTTGGTTTACTGTTTGGGAAATGACTTGTTCAATAGCAGCCACCCACATTGTATTGATCAGTATACAAAGCTTTCATCCTTTGAGACCTCCAGAGGGGTTCTTTGTGTTAAGGACAGGGAATGGCATGCTTCTGAAGGGGTAAAAGCAAATGACATAATAAGTATAACAAATAACATTAACTATACTGAATGTAAGATGTATTTCCAAACATTACATGCAAGTCCAATGTCGTTCAGACCGCAACCATCCTGTCACCTGGACAATCCAACTCTTCATAATACCATCTACAGACACAATTAGAGAACGTCATTACTACAATAGGACATTAGTCCTCCCTCTTAAGGGTTCCCTTAGGCGAGAAGAAGATGTAAAAACATCTGTTTTTTCAGGACAAAAAAACACAATTTTGCAAAAGATCAACTTAACATTGCTACACTGCATGGATTTAAAAAGAAATATCACAAAAATCGAATATAACATTAGTTTTTCTAATGTATAATCTGGTAATAGGAAGCAATAATCAGCCCTGTAAGTCATCCTATATAAGAAACTAATCCCTATACCCATATTCAATTGACTACTGGTTGGAGATGTATAATAAGGGTTGTGTAAGCAAAAACAACTGTGTTCTCTGTCTATAAAGAATCATGGATTATGAGTTACATGATGTGCTCCTGTACACTTCAATCTAGAAGTACAGTGATTTTTACCTTAGTCATAGTGAATGTGGCTTAGCTGCAAAACCTAATACAGCCTATAAATAAAAGTAGGACAGTTACTGAAATAAATAGACTTTTTTTTATTCCTTACAAGTTACAACACAAGGGGTTGTCCAAACAGGCAGTCAAATAAGATACTTTAAAATACAATGAAATGAAAAATTAAATGTCATATTCTCTTACTGATGTTTACCTGGTCCCTCTTCAACATTGTGATGTAATGACACAAACATGTGGCCGATACAGTCAGTCATCGGGTGGCATACTGCTAATAGTGGCAGACCATGCGGCTACTATTGGGCCCAGGATTAGGGCAACCCAGTGCCAATACTGAGACACCCATTCCCTCCACCATCATACTTTTAATTTTATCTACTTCCTAGATGCAGATACAGCCGGAAGTTATGATGGAATACCTCCCTCTTCCATCATTTTCCCCATAAGTCTGAGCTCAGACATTTCAGCACAGTCGGCACAATAATGTCACTACATTGCATCCACTTTGCAACTCTTGAAACAACTCACTGCATAGACTGGAGAAACAAAGGATTGGGGAGCGCTGACCATTTATGTTTAAATCAGTGAGTAGAATATGGGTGCCATTATACTTTATGTAGTGCTATGTTAGGACCATTGTACTATTTAGAGGTTAGTATAGAGGGGTATGTGAGAGCCAATTATACTGTTTGGAAGGCTATATGAAGAATAAATATACTACCTTTATATGGCTATGTGGAGACCATTAATGTGATGCTAGTGACTACTTATGAGTAATCCCAAAGGCAGAGTAGTAAGGAAATCCGAGGTCAGGTACCAGGAGATCTCGTAGTGAATGTAAGGAGTTTACAGAGACATAGTCAGGTAACGGTCTGGGGTCTGGTTTCCAAGAAGGCATGTAGTGAATAAAGGGTCAACTAAAACGTAGTCAGGTAACAGTCCAGACTCAATATACCAGGAGATTTGCGTCTCTTATTGATCTGATTTTTATTTCTGGTCGAGGAAGTCCTGCTTCCTCCCCCCTTCCCGTCACATTGTTGTTTGTGGTGTTTGTCTTTTTTGATTTAGGCAAAACCTCTGGGTGAGGTTTTTATATCGTGCACTGTCTGATATAATCTGTCTGTTTTTGTTAAATAAATAAAAAACTATTGGTAAAAAATAAATAAATAAATATATATATATATGTATATATATAAATATACAGTTGTGGCCAAAAGTATTGACACCCCTGCAATTCTGTCAGGTAATACTCAGTTTCTTCCTGAAAATTATTGCAATCACAAGTTCTTTGGTATTATTATCTTCATTTAATTTGTCTTCAAAGAAAAAACACAAAAAGAATTGTCCTAAAGCCAAATTGGATATAATTGCACAACCAAACATAAAAAAGGGGGTGGACAAAAGTATTGGCACTGTTAGAAAAATCATGTGATGCTTCTCTAATTTGTGTAATTAACAGCACCTGTAACTTACCTGTGGCACCTAACAGGTGTTGACTATAACTAAATCACACTTGCAGCCAGTTGACATGGATTAAAGTTGACTCAACCTCTGTCCTGTGTCCTTGTGTGTACTACATTGAGCATGGAGAAAAGAAAGAAGACCAAAGAACTGTCTAAGGACTTGAGAAACCAAATTGTGCGGAAGCATGAGCAATCTCAAAGCCATCTCAAGTCCATCTCCAAAGACCTGAATGTTCCTGTGTCTACCGTGCGCAGTGTCATCAAGAAGTTTAAAGCCCATGGCACTGTGGCTAACCTCCCTAGATGTGGACGGAAAAGAAAAATTGACGAGAGATTTCAATGCAAGATTGTGCGGATGGTGGATAAAGAACCTTGACTAACATCCAAACAAGTTCAAGCTGCCCTGCAGTCTGAGAGTACAACAGTGTCAACCCGTACTATCTGTCGGCGTCTGAATGAAAAGGGACTGTATGGTAGGATACCCAGGAAGACCCTACTTCTTACCCCGAGACATAAAAAAGCCAGGCTGGAGTTTCCCAAAACTTACCTGAGAAAGCCTAAAACGTTTTGGAAGAATGTTCTCTGGTCAGATGAGATAAAAGTAGAGCTCTTTGGGCAAAGGCATCAACATAGAGTTTACAGGAGAAAAAAAGAGGCATTCAAAGAAAAGAACATGGTCCCTACAGTCAAACATGGCGGAGGTTCCCTGATGTTTTGGGGTTGCTTTGCTGCCTCTGGCACTGGACTGCTTGACCGTGTACATGGCATTATGAAGTCTGAATACTACCAACAAATTTTGCGGGCATAATGTAGGGCCCAGTGTGAGAAAGCTGGGTCTCCCTCAGAGGTCATGGGTCTTCCAGCAGGACAATGACCCAAAACACACTTCAAAAAGCACTAGAAAATGGTTTGAGAGAAAGCACTGGAGACTTCTAAGGTGGCCAGAAATGAGTCCAGACCTGAATCCCATAGAACACACCGTGAAGAGATCTAAAAATGGCAGTTTGGAGAAGGCATCCTCCAAATATCAGGGACCTGGAGCAGTTTGCCAAAGAAGAATGGTCTAAAGTTCCAGCAGAGCCTTGTAAGAAACTCATTGATGGTTACCAGAAGCGGTTGATCGCAGTTATTTTGGCTAAAGGTTGTGCAACCAAGTATTAGGCTGAGGGTGCCAATACTTTTGTCTGGTCCATTTTTGGAGTTTTGTGTGAAATGATCAATGTTTTGCTTTTTGCTTCATTCTCTTTTGTGTTTTTTCATTGAAGACAAATTGCATGAAGATAATAATACCAAAGAATTTGTGATTGCAATCATTTTCAGGAAGAAACTGAGTATTATCTGACAGAATTGCAGGGGTGTCAATACTTTTGGCCACAACTGTATATATACCAGGAGATCACGTCAAGTACATGGAGCAAGCATGTGGGGTCATCAGGCAACAATCTAGGGTCAGCAAACAAAGATCAGAACTAGACAGACACAGGTATGCAGGACGACAGCACCTTTCACATAGAATGTAGAACTGGCATAGTTCTAGTAGAGACTGTTCAATTAAGTAGCTGAGCAATCACTGGAAAGATGGAACATCTAAACCCAGCACCTCCCAGAACCAGAATGGAAGCCTGTGCTTTCAATCAACTACTGACACCTCAGCACACCCAGGTACCAGTCACAACATAATCTCTATAGCATTATAGAATTGGCCAATTCAATAATGCACCCAGTTGCCAACGTTGAGGCGTATCTCATAACTGGGTCCTACTCTAGTCACTGCCTGTGTCTTGCTGGGTCTTTCCTCTACTAGCGTCTGATATAAGGGTACCTTTACGCACGGTAACTTTTCTAGGAATTTCACTGGCAATTTGCTGGTTGCAGTGAAATCATGGACACATTGTCCTATCTTGTTGCTGTGTACAAATGGAACAATGTGTCCATGATTTCACTGCAACCAGTAAGTTGCCAGTGAAATTCCTAGAAAAGTTGCCGCGTGTAAAGGTACCTTCAGAGAACACTGGAGACTATAGACAAGGACAGGTGCATGCATTATTAGTGCCTTTGGAAAAAAGTTAACCCCATACGGCTAGTAAGACTAATACCAGAAAGTAATAGCATTGCCTGACAACTAGAATGGTTTTTATCAGGAGGTGCCTGCATAAAGGGTAGTGAGCCCATTACATACTGTAATAATAAGGATAATGTGGCACTCATCCTAGTCCGCTTAAACACAAATTTAACATTAAACAAAGGTAAGCGGCACAATTCAATAGCTTATAGAAATCTAGAATATAGACATTGAAATTCTCATTGTAGCAAATTGAGATACTTAGCATTATAGAAGTGGCCAATTCAATAATCCACCCAGTTGCCAACGTTGAGGCATATCTCGTAACTGGGTCCTACTCTAGTCCCTGCCTGTGTCTTTCCTCTACTGGCATCTCATATAAGAGAACACTGGAGACTATAGCCAAATAGATAAGGACAGGTGCATTCATTATTAGTGCCTTTGGAAAAAAGTTAACCCCATACATCTAGTAAGACTGATACCAGATTCCAATGTCTATATTCTATATATTCTATAAGCTATTGAATTGTGCCTTTGATTAATGTTAAATTTGTGTTTAAGTGGACTAGGACGAGTGCCACATTATCTTTATCTATCTCTATAGCAGGGGTCTCAAACTCGCGGCCCGCGGGTCGCATGCTGCCCCTGGGGCTTCCCTGTGCGGCCCCCGGCACCTTGGACAATTGACCATGCTGACAGCGGTCCAGTGCATGGGGCCGCCGTGGTCTCTGCTATAATATGACTTCCAGCCGCTTCACTCCGATGCTCGCTCTGCCCCTCTGTAAGTTCAATGCAAGCCGCAGTCAGCCAATGAAAGGCCTGCAGGTGACGTCATACACCGAGGTCACCTGCGGGCCTCTCATTGGCTGACTGCGGCTTCCATTGAACTGGCACATCAGCAGAGCGAGCGGCAGAGTGAAGCGGCCGGAAGTCATATTATAGCAGAGACCGCGGCGGCCCCATGCACTGGACCGCCGCCAGCATGGTTAACAAAGCAAAAGTGTGTGTGTGTGTTAATGTGTGAGTGCCTGTGAGTGTGTCTGTGAGTGCCTGTGAGAGTGTGAGCCTGCCTGTGAGAGTGCCTGTGTGCCTGCCTGTGAGCCTGCCTGTGTGCCTGCCTGTGAGAGTGCCTGTGTGCCTGCCTGTGAGAGTGCCTGTGAGCCTGCCTGTGTGCCTGCCTGTGAGAGTGCCTGTGTGCCTGCCTGTGAGAGTGCCTGTGTGCCTGCCTGTGTGCTTGCCTGTGAGAGTGCCTGTGTGCCTGCCTGTGAGAGTGCCTGTGTGCCTGCCTGTGAGAGTGCCTGTGTGCCTGCCTGTGAGCCTGCCTGTGTGCTTGCCTGTGAGAGTGCCTGTGTGCCTGCCTGTGAGAGTGCTTGTGTGCCTGCCTGTGTGCCTGCCTGTGAGCCTGCCTGTGTGCCTGCCTGTGAGAGTGCCTGTGTGCCTGCCTGTGAGAGTGCCTGTGTGCCTGCCTGTGAGAGTGCCTGTATGCCTGCCTGTGAGAGTGCATGTGTGCCTGCCTGTGAGCCTGCCTGCCTGTTACCCTGCCTGCCTGTGAGCCTGCCTGTTAGCCTGCCTGCCTGCCTGTGAGCCTCTCTGTTAGCCTGCCTGACTGCCTGTGAGCCTGCCTGTGAGCCTGACTGTGTGCCTGCCTGTGAGCCTGCCTGTGAGCCTGTCTGTGAGCCTGCCTGTGTGCCTGACTGTGTGCCTGACTGTGTGCCTGCCTTTGTGCCTGCCTGTGAGCCTGTCTGTGAGCCTGCCTGTGAGCCTGCCTGTGAGTCTGCCTGTGAGTCTGCCTGTGTGCCTGCCTGTGTGAGTGCCTGCGAGTTTGTACAGAAGTGTGTGATTATAACAGAAGCGCAAGAGCACAGGAGGCACACGTTTAATTACCTTTAATATACCACAACACGTTTCCACGGCAGTCCGCCGTCTTCATCAGGTGGATTTACGTGAAATGCATTGTGGTATATCAAAGGAAATTAAACGTGTGCCTCCTGTGCTCTTGCGCTTCTGTTATAATCTCACACTTCTGTACAAATATCATATCCCCATCCTAGGGTTGCAGCAGGAGCAGCTGTGAACCAGAGTCACCGCTAACAGAATCCAAAGGACCTGCGGTGACATAGCTGAGAACGTCACAGGGTCAGGTGATCGGCTTGCTCGAGTCACCTGACTGGAAGAAGGAGCTGCTCGTGGAGGAAACCCCGAATGCTGGAGTCCGGAGCCATCCACTGCGATACGCCAAGGTTGTGCAGGGTTGCACAACCTGCAAAGGTGAGATTCGAACCCCCACATCTGTTATTGTCGCCCCCACTAGACCACCAGGTACCGCTCATTGGTTGTGGTTCCCCCCCCCCACTTTGTTCCACATGAGTGACAGTGAATGAGTGTGTTAGTGTGTGCGTGAGTTAGTGTGTGCGTGAGTTAGTGTGTGATAAGAAGGCAGACCAGGTTGGGGACATCAGTAAAAGAGGGGTCCAGCATAGGGGACATTACTGCACTATGGGGGTGAGGATGGTGACATCACTACAAAAGGGGCCAGAATGTGGACATTACTACACTGTGGGGGCCAGGATGTGAACATCACTACAAAAGGGGACCAGCATGGGGGACATTACTACACTATGTGGGCCAGGATGGGGACATTACTACACTATGGGGGCCAGAATAGAGGACATTATTACAAAAGGGGACCAGCATGGAGGACATTACTACACTATGGGGACCAGGATGGGGACATCGCTATAAAAGGGGATCAGCATGGGGGACATTACTACACTATGGGGGCCAGGATGGGGAACATTACTACAAAAGGGGACCAGCATGGAGGACATTATTACAAAAGGGGACCAGCATGGGGAATATTACTGCAAAAGGGGACCAGGTTGGGGATATTAGTACAAGAGGGGGACCAGTATGGGGACATTACAACACGAAAGGGACCAAGATGGGGACATTACTACAAGAAAGGGGTCACGATTTTGACATTACTACATTGAGCAAAAAAATCTGATATTACTAAAAATGTCACTTAGGCTTCTTTCACATCAGCGTTTTGCGCTGTTTGCGGCAGTTGCAGTGAAAAAAACGCAACTGCCGCGATTACCGCATAACGGCTGCAATCGTGTCACACTTGCGGCAAGCCCCATACAATGTCTATGGGGCTTACGGTAAGTATGCGGCAGGTGCGGTTTCGGCACTTGCGGCAGGTGCGGCCGCGAAAAAAACGCGGTATGCAGCGTTTTTTTTTTGCAGCCACAAGTAACGAAGCCGCACATGCCGCATACTTACCGCAAGCCCCATAGACATTGTATGGGGCTTGCCGCAAGTGTGCCACACTCGCAGCCGTTATGCTGTAATCACGGTAGTTGCGTTTTTTTCACCGCAACTGCCGCGATCAGCATTTACCGCTGATGTGAAAGCAGCCTTAGTCCTACAAGCAATGCAGCCCCCCGATATCAATATTTTTCTATGTGCGGCCCACCAACCCAGCCGAGTTTGAGACCCCTGGCCTAAGGCAAAGCATTCACCCTATCTTTAATAAAGCATACACACACACACACACACACACACATGCACAGACACACACACATATATTCATTCTTAACTATCAAATAGGATGATGACAACTGTCCAGAACTGCATCCCACCACAAACACCACTCTGGAGTACTCCCTGGAGAATTACGTCCTCAGTGACAGTGAGGAGCTACACTCTTCCCCCTTGTGGCCTAGGGGTATTGAGTGCCGCCCCTCAAACTGTTTTGGGGTGCAGCAGTGGGACCCTATTTTCAGAGATGATGGCCTCCACACAACTCTGAAAAAGCTGAAAGGGTCTTCAGGAGAGATGGGTAGTCCAGCTGGGCTGTCAGTCACCTCTGCAGCTGTGGTGTCATCCAACAGCTGTCCAAACCTGCATCCCCACCACAAGAACCACTCCGAAGTACTCCCTGGAAATGACATCAGAACCAGTGACAAAGATAAGGGCCACCTACTTCCCCCTGTGGTTTAAGGGTATTGAGTTCTGCTCAAACTGATGGGGTGCAGCTAGGAGACCCTATTATTTTCAGAGATAATATCCTCTACCCAACTCTCAAAAAGCTAAAGGGGTCTTCAGGAGAGATGGGTAGTCAATCTGGGCTATTAGACAGTCACCTCTGTAGCTGCGGGGTCATACGACTGCTGTCCAGACCTGCATCCCATCACTAGAACCACGCTGAAGTACTCCCTGGAACTGACGTCATAACCAGTGACAAAAGACCACATTTTACACTCCCCCCCCGTGGCCTAGGGGCATTGGTTGAGTGATGCTCAAACTGTTGGGGTGCAGCTGTGAGACCCTATTTTCAGAGATGATGTCTTCCACCCAACTCCCAAAAAGCTGTTGGGTCTTCAGGAGAGATGGGCAGTCGAGATAGACACGCAGACGGTCACCTCTGTAGCTGAGCTCATTATCCTATGGTTCAATGTAATGTGTGAACATAGCCTAAGGCAAAGCATTCACCCTATCTTTAATAAAGCATAAACACACACACACACACATGCACAGACACACACACACACACATGCACAGACACACACACACACACACACACACACACACATATATTCATTCTTAACTATCAAATAGGATGATGACAGCTGCCCAGAACTGCATCCCACCACAAACACCACTCTGGAGTACTCCCTGGAGAATTACGTCCTCAGTGACAGTGAGGAGCTACACTCTTCCCCCCTTGTGGCCTAGGGGTATTGAGTGCCGCCGCTCAAACTGTTTTGGGGTGCAGCAGTGGGACCCTATTTTCAGAGATGATGGCCTCCACACAACTCTGAAAAAGCTGAAAGGGTCTTCAGGAGAGATGGGTAGTCCAGCTGGGCTATCAGTCACCTCTGCAGCTGTGGTGTCATCCAACAGCTGTCCAAACCTGCATCCCCACCACAAGAACCACTCCGAAGTACTCCCTGGAAATGACATCAGAACCAGTGACAAAGATAAGGGCCACCTACTTCCCCCTGTGGTTTAAGGGTATTGAGTTCTGCTCAAACTGATGGGGTGCAGCTAGGAGACCCTATTATTTTCAGAGATAATATCCTCTACCCAACTCTCAAAAAGCTAAAGGGGTCTTCAGGAGAGATGGGTAGTCAATCTGGGCTATTAGACAGTCACCTCTGTAGCTGCGGGGTCATACGACTGCTGTCCAGACCTGCATCCCATCACTAGAACCACGCTGAAGTACTCCCTGGAACTGACGTCATAACCAGTGACAAAAGACCACATTTTACACTCCCCCCCGTGGCCTAGGGGCATTGGTTATGCTCAAACTGTTGGGGTGCAGCTGTGAGACCCTATTTTCAGAGATGATGTCTTCCACCCAACTCCCAAAAAGCTGTTGGGTCTTCAGGAGAGATGGGCAGTCGAGATAGACACGCAGACGGTCACCTCTGTAGCTGAGCTCATTATCCTATGGTTCAATGTAATGTGTGAACATAGCCTAAGGCAAAGCATTCACCCTATCTTTAATAAAGCATAAACACACACACACACACATGCACAGACACACACACACACACACACACATATATTCATTCTTAACTATCAAATAGGATGATGACAGCTGTCCAGAACTGCATCCCACCACAAACACCACTCTGGAGTACTCCCTGGAGAATTACGTCCTCAGTGACAGTGAGGAGCTACACTCTTCCCCCCTTGTGGCCTAGGGGTATTGCGTGCCGCCGCTCAAACTGTTTTGGGGTGCAGCAGTGGGACCCTATTTTCAGAGATGATGGCCTCCACACAACTCTGAAAAAGCTGAAAGGGTCTTCAGGAGAGATGGGTAGTCCAGCTGGGCTATCAGTCACCTCTGCAGCTGTGGTGTCATCCAACAGCTGTCCAAACCTGCATCCCCACCACAAGAACCACTCCGAAGTACTCCCTGGAAATGGCATCAGAACCAGTGACAAAGATAAGGGCCACCTACTTCCCCCTGTGGTTTAAGGGTATTGAGTTCTGCTCAAACTGATGGGGTGCAGCTAGGAGACCCTATTATTTTCAGAGATAATATCCTCTACCCAACTCTCAAAAAGCTAAAGGCGTCTTCAGGAGAGATGGGTAGTCAATCTGGGCTATTAGACAGTCACCTCTGTAGCTGCGGGGTCATACGACTGCTGTCCAGACCTGCATCCCATCACTAGAACCACTCTAGGCCCTGGACTGGGACTGACAGAGTAAAATCTTCTACTATTTATTATTTTCACTGCATTGAAAATGTTTTTTGTAATCTGGAATAAATATTTGTAGAGATTTCTCTCTATTATAACAACCTCCAGCCCTACACACAAAGCAGCATGTAGCCAGGATCACTATTATTGTGCTTATGATAAAATCTCTAATAAGTATGTACACCCTGGATAGACGGTCACCCTCATTGTGGCCAGTTTTACCCTTAAAGACAAAGCCCAACCATGAATCCTCTATGTGCAGATATCTGCAGCATCAGGTGTATAATTGTATCCTGATTCATGTCCTTATACAGGATCTCTCCTCCTCTATACAGATGACATGACGACTGCCTGCAGCCGCCAGCAGAGGGCGCACAGGAGCCATACCTGACGTGCCGTGTGACAGCCCCGCTTCCATCCTCCGGGCTCCGTGTTCCAGGCTCCGTCCTCCAGGCTCCGTGTTCCAGGCTCCGTCCTCTGGGCCCCGCTTTCCTCGTCCTCCTCCACCTCCGGTCTGTCGTTCTTCCTCCCTGTTTTGGGATCCGCCGGGGACAGACTCGGGATCAGCTCTCCGCTCCGCCGGTTTCTTCATCAGGACCGTTGGGGCCGGCGCTCCACACAGAACGTGCGGTTGATGACGTCACAGCATAGCGCGCGTCATCCGCAGTGAGGCGTCATAGCAGAGGCCTGGGAGCAGGGGGCGGAGCTTAAGATGTTTATACTATTCTTATATAGCTATGGAGAACAGTGCACTGGGGGCATCATATTACATGTACTCTGTGGGGTTATATAGCTATGGAGGACAGTGCACTGGGGGCATCATATTATATGTACTCTGTGGGGTTATATAGCAATGGAGGACAGTGCACTGGGGGCATCATATTATATGTACTCTGTGGGGTTATATAGCTATGGAGGACAGTGCACTGGGGGCATCATATTATATGTACTCTGTGGGGCTATATAGCTATGGAGGACAGTGCACTGGGGGCATCATATTATATGTACTCTGTGGGGTTATATAGCTATGGAGGACAGTGCACTGGGGGCATCATATATGTACTCTGTGGGGTTATATAGCTATGGAGGACCGTGCACTGGGGGCATCATATTATATGTGCTCTGTGGGGTTATATAGCTATGGAGGACAGTGCACTGGGGGCATCATATTATATGTACTCCGTGGGGTTATATAGCTATGGAGGACAGTGCACTAGGGGCATCATATTATATGTACTCTGTGGGGTTATATAGCTATGGAGGACAGTGCACTGGGGGCATCATATTATATGTGCTCTGTGGGGTTATATAGCTATGGAGGACAGTGCACTGGGGGCATCATATTATATGTACTCCGTGGGGTTATATAGCTATGGAGGACAGTGCACTGGGGGCATCATATTATATGTACTCTGTGGGGTTATATAGCTATGGAGGGCAGTGCACTGGGGGCATCATATTATATGTGCTCTGTGGGGTTATATAGCTATGGAGGACAGTGCACTGGGGGCATCATATTATATGTACTCTGTGGGGTTATATAGCTATGGAGGACAGTGCACTGGGGGCATCATTTTATATGTACTCTGTGGGGTTATATAGCTATGGAGGACAGTGCACTGGGGGCATCACATTATATGTACTCTGTTGGGGTTATATAGCTATGGAGTACAGTGCACTGGGGACATCACATTATATGTACTCTGTGGGGTTATATAGCTATGGAGGACAGTGCACTGGGGGCATCATATTATATATACTCTGTGGGCAGTGGCGTAACTTCAGGCCCAGGGGCCTCGATGCGAAAGCTCCAATGGGGCCCCCAAGTATTGCAAATCTTTAATAGTATTAGTCTTTTTCTATAGGCCAAAGGGACTTTTGGGGCCCCCTAGGCTGCAGGTCCCGGGGGCGATCGCAACCCCTGCACCTATTGTAGTTACGCCCCTGTCTGTGGGGTTATATAGCTATGGAGGACAGTGCACTGGGGGCATCATATTATATGTACTCTGTGGGGGATATACTATACTGAGGTCTGTGGGGACATCATATTATATGAGGGATATTACATTGGGGCTGTGGGGACATCATATTACACTGGGGTCTGTAGGGGATATATTATACTGAGGTCTGTGGGGACATCCTATTATATGGGGGATATTGAACACTAAATGCTCATGCATGCATCAGGTAGTTAGGAATGCCACCGCCATCTGTGGACACCCAGGTGTACAAATATGGCAGCTATATTACGCACTTGGAGGTGCAGAAAGCTTGCACAGGGAGGCAGAAGGTTGGAGCATGCTGAGACACTGATGTGCTAGCACTGCTATATCACTGACGGAAAGCACTGACCCGGTGTTTGGCCACTACAGCTTTCAGTAACATTAGCAGTAGCATCTACCCCATGTACATCTCCAACACCAAGCGTATTCTTCCTTCCACCATGCCTATTTTCCTTCCCCTTTCCTCCATGACCTCGGGATTTCACACTCAAGTTTAATGCACACAGATTTGGAAGCCACTTGTTTGAGGTCAAATAAAAGGTTATTTGACAACAGACAGATATTTGGCAATGAGTTTTTTGAAAGCCAATAAAAACCTTTTTAGGGGTATCACAAATATTTCATACTCACTTGTTTGAGGCCAAAAAAAGCCTTTTTTGGGGAAACAGAAGAATTTGGTCATCACCTGTTTGAGGCCAAAGAAAGCCTTTTTAGTTTTTTTGTGTAAACAGAATAATTTGGCAATCAGTTATTTGAGGCCAAAAAAAAACCTTTTTGAGGGAAACAAATGATTTGGCGATCACTTGGTCGAGGCCAAGAAAAGCCTAAAAAGGCTACACAATTGGTGGATTTCCTGATGAGGAAACGGGGACACACTTAAAAATGCGTAGAAGAAGCCACTATTTCTTTCTTTTAGTTGTTCTTCTCCTCTTCAATCAACATCACTACTTTATCTGGTTCCTACATTCTGCATTGATCAGAAGCAGAAATTGACTAAGGAAAACACTGGCAGTGTTTTTTCTGAAGCCCTTTTGAGGATGTCTATTGAAACATTTTGTGACTGTACACATATTTTTAGTCTGACATACCAGTAGGAGCACATAAGAATGAATTCAAAATACATTCCTGAGTGGGCCCAAGTAACGCCAATAAGGCCAAATAACAAGTGTCAAGCTTGGAAATGTAGACTTATTCTTTATTGGCCATAGGTCCTAGTTACTAACTGGCTCATAGCTTGTATAAAATAATAGAAAATAAAAATGCACTCTCATATACAAGTGAAAACAATGGCTGGTTTGCTGCTCCAGTATGTAAAAATTGTGATCTTTGGGGGAAGAACCTCCTGCTACATTATTGTTATTTACTGTACTGGTGATCCATTATGATTGGTTTACTGTTTGGGAAATGACTTGTTCAATAGCAGCCACCCACATTGTATTGATCAGTATACAAAGCTTTCATCCTTTGAGACCTCCAGAGGGGTTCTTTGTGTTAAGGACAGGGAATGGCATGCTTTTGAAGGGGTAAAAGCAAATGACATAATAAGTATAACAAATAACATTAACTATACTGAATGCAAGATGTATTTCCAAACATTACATGCAAGTCCAATGTCGTTCAGATCGCAACCATCCTGTCACCTGGACAATCCAACTCTTCATAATACCATCTACAGACACAATTAGAGAACGTCATTACTACAATAGGACATTAGTCCTCCCTCTTAAGGGTTCCCTTAGGCGAGAAGAAGATGTAAAAATATCTGTTTTGTCAGGACAAAAAAAGCACAATTTTGCAAAATATCAACTTGGCCACACTGCTTGAATTTAAAAAGAAATATTACAAACATTGAATATAACATTAGTTTTCCTAATGTATAATCTGGTAATAGGAAGCAATAATCAGTCCTGTAGTCATCCTATATTAGAAACTAATCCCTATACCCATATTCAATTGACAACTGGTTGGAAATGTATATGAATGGTTGTTTAAGCAAAAACAACTGTGTTCTCTGTCTATATGTGTTCAAATAATTTTTATTCGAGTTTCAATAAATCAAGTACAAAGTATAATAATCAAATACAGTCATACAGCAAACTGATAAGAAGTAGAGAAATCAAAGGTATAATATGAAGAGATTACCTTATTACAATCAATTTCATCAAATACAGAACACCAAAAGAAACAATGAAAGTAAACAGGGAAACAAAGAATTACACATCTCCAAATAATACTTTGGGAAGTAATTATGAAATAGTATAACTAAAGGCAATCAATACTAAGGACCAAGAATCTCAAGCTAAGTCAAGTTATGAAGAACTGCTCTTCAGCAGATAAACATAAGGGAGAGAGGAAAGGAAATGAAGGGGGGGAAAGGTAGCTATAGACACTTACTATAGTACAAGCTATAGACCATGAGTCCATCATACAGTCCAGTGGTGAAGCCTAGAGAAAATTATCTGGGGGGACTTTGGCTGACTTTAAGAACGGAGATGGAAATTTTATATTCCACAATGCCCATTTCTTCTGATATTTGGTTTGTAGGCCATTTCTAATAGCGAATGAATATTCAAAAGAATTATGAGATGCAATTCTGTCTATGACATCCTGTATAGATGGGACTGTAGACTCTCTCCAAAGTGAGGCAATCATAGTTTTTGCTGTTAAAAGAATATGAATCGTAAGTGGCCTTATACGTTTTGGAAGAGAATCCAACCCAACCAAAAGCAACACTAACTCAGGAGATAGAAGAACCTCAATTCCAGAAATATCCTTTATTAGATGCCTTATGTCTCTCCAAAATTTTTTAAGGAATTGACATCCCCAGAACACATGAGTCAGATCAGCAGTTTGGTTACAGTTCCTCCAGCACATCGGGGAGTTGAGTGAATTAAACTTATTGAGCTTCAACGGAGTAAGATACCATCTTGAATACAATTTAAATTGGGTCTCAATAAGGGAGATGCACGGTGCCTGTGTATACATAAGATCAAAGGACTTGCCAAGTTGTTCAGTATTTATAGAGATGTTCAGGTCTTTCTCCCAGGCTACTACATTTGAAGATTTCACATAGACCGAATCTAGGTTAATGTCCTGATATATGTTTTTCAACTTCCAAAAAAAGGTACTCTGCATGAACTTCAAAAGTTGTGTCACATTGTGAGGAAGAGAGAATACCAGTTTATGGCTCAACAGAATGCGATGAATCTCCTCCCAGGTTTTAACTTCTATGTCTTCCAGACCATAAGTGTTTTGTAGGACCGCAAAGGGAATCAACCCTCCTCTGCCATCCAAGATGTTAGATATAAAACCAATCCCATGGTCTTTCCAGGATTTAAGTTTCAGGTTTGCAGAAATATAGTCTAATATATCAATTGGGATCCAAGTAGGTGGATGAGGTTGAAAGCTTTAAATGATTTGGGAACAAACAATCTCCAGGATTGAATAGAGGCTTTCACTAACGTTTCTTTCGGAAGAGGTTTGTTTTTATCACAAAGGAAGGAAATAAGCTGTGGACCAAGGCCTCCCTTTAGCATATTTTTATCTTCAAGAGTAAGCCAACTTGGTCTATCGCCTGTCTCCCACCATGACTGACTCAGTTTTATGATAGTGGAGTGATGATATGCGGTGAGGTTGGGAACAGCCAGACCTCCTCTAGACCTCCCTTTCTCCAGGGTAGTCTTAGCCACTCTTGGTTTTTTCTTATCCCAAATTAATCTCGTCAGTTGAGTTTGTAATTTTCCCATCCATTGTCTGGACACAGGTAGGGGTACAGAACGAAAAATATAGAGAAGTTTCGGTAAGATAAACATTTTAAATGAGTTTATTCTTCCCAACCATGAAATATCAATTTTGGAAATATGAAGAACATCGTCCTGAATGACTTTGTAGATATAATTAAGATTAACGTCTACAATCTTAGATAGGGATTTGGTCAAATAAATACCTAAATTTTTATAGATTATTTTTCCCACGAGAGAGAGTGTTCGCGTTTTAACAAGTCAAGGAGGTCCTGATCTATATTCAAGTGTAACACCTGAGTCTTTTTCAAATTGATCTTATAATGGGAAATTCGAGAAAATTTATCAATTGTGTCAAGGAGATATCGTAAAGAATTTATGGGATAGTCAAAGTTACCAGGATATCGTCAGCGAATAAACTAATCTTAAATTGTCTCATAGAAATGGGAATGCCTTTTATCAAAGGATGAGTATGTATTTTTTCCGCTAACGGCTCAATAAAGAGGTTAAAGAGAGAAGGGGAAAGGGGACAACCTTGACGTGTACCATTTGTTAGCAAGATGTCTTTTGACGAAAAGTTATTTGTTATGATTTTCGCACTCGGATTAGAATAAAGCGAATGAATTAAGTTAGTTATATTACCCCCAAAGCCAAACCTCCTCAAAACCTCAAAGAGGAACCCCCAGTGGACCCTGTCGAACGCTTTCTCCGCGTCGACAGCTACCACTAGGGTTGGAGTCCCAGTTCTCGCTATAAAATCTATTAAATTTAACGCCCCTCTCATAGCATCCGATGTTCCCCTTCCCTGAACGAAACCCACTTGATCCCCATGGAGGAGTGTCGAGATAACTTGTTTTAGTCTGTTATTTAAAGTTTTACTAATAATTTTTAGATCTGAATTCAGGAGCGATATGGGTCTATAGTTAGCTACATTCTCAGTATCACCCTTATCTTTTGAGATAACCGTAATCACTGCTTCTTGCATTTCCTTGGGAAGACTACTCTGGTCAGTAGTGAGGAAATTGATTAACCTAGTTAAATATGGGACAAGGATATCTTTAAAGGCAATATAGTATTCGTTCTGTAACCCGTCAGGCCCGGGAGACTTAAATTTCTTTAGGGACGCAATAGTATCAGAGATTTCAGCTTCAGTGTAGGGTAAGTTTAGGAATTTTAACTGGTCAGATGTCAAAGAAGGAAGTTGAATAGAGTCTAAAAACTAAGCCATTTCCACAGCACAGGGATCAACTTCCCCGGGCTCCTTTCCTAAGTTATATAACTTCTTGTAATAGGGTCATTCCATGTCAAGTGATCCAAAAATGAATATTTTTTTTCCCTGATGTCCTCAGATTTTTTTTTTTTTTTTTTCTATATGAAGAACAACTTTAGTTAATTACAAAAAAAAAGTTTTGAATTTTTTTCTTTATCAGTTAATTTTTTACAGATTTTTAAAGTTTTAAAAAAGTGCGAATTTTGGCCTGGTATGGCTTTACATTTTCTATCATATCTCGGGCTAGAAATAAGATAGAGAAACAAAATAAACACCAATCTACTCAGAACTGTGCAGGCTTTCACCAGATATGTCACAAGAGGATCTTTGTTAATATTTTACCCATGTGATCGCAAGCGCAAAACTTTAAAACGCATTTCCGAAAAATCGGCGCGCTTTAAATATATCAAAAACTGTCCATGTGTTTGCTTTGCTCTTAGCCACATCTGTACCAAATTTCAAGTTGGGATCGCGATGGGATCATATTTTAAAATATTTTAATATTAATAGCGTCAATGGGTCATTCTATATCAAGTGATCTAAATATGAATATTTTTTTTTACCTGACTTCTTTAGATTTTTTAATTTTTTTTTTCCTTTATGAAGTACTACTTTAGTTAATTACAAATTAAAAGTTTAGAATTTTTTTCTTCATCAGTTAATTTTTTACAGATTTTTAAAGTTTAAAAAAAGGGTGAATTTTGGCCTGGTATGACTTTACATTTTTTTTTATCTTGGGCTAGAAATAAGATAGAGAAACAAAATAAACACCATTCTACTCAGAACTGTCCAGGCTTTCACCAGATATGTCACAAGAGTATATATGTTAATTTTTATTTTTTACCCATGCGAACGCAAACGCAACATCTGGTGAAAGCTTGTATAGTTCTGAGTAGAATGGTGTTTATTTTGTCTCTCTATCTTATTCCTAGCCTTAGTTATGAGGAGAAACGTAAAGGCAGGCAACAGCGAAATTCGCACTTTTTCCGAACTTTGAAAATCATTTAAAAAAAAAAAATTTTTTTTTAATTTTTCTCTTCACATTTTGCATTGTCTGACATGCTATTATCAAATAACAAAATCTCAAAAGAATTAAAAATATAGAGGTAATAATCATTGGTTCACTTGACATGGAATGACCCAATAAACTTCAAAGGCATCTGAAATTTCCGCAGGGGATTTGACTATAGAATTAGGTTTATTCCTGATCTGTAGAATTCTCGTTTTGGCCCTTCATATTTTTATCAATTTGGCAAATAGTTTGGAGGGTTTGTTGGTACAATTATAAAAATTAGATTTAGTAATGTGGGAAACCTTATCAAATTCCGCAGTTAAAAGGGATTTTAGTTCATCCCTCAATTTAAGAATGTCACCAAAGATGGAATTTTTCTTGGTTCGAATCACCTCCGATTCCAAGTCTTTAATCTTACTTATGATGGAAGCCGTATCTTTAGTTAATTTTCTTTTTAGGAGAGAATTTAATTGAATTAGATGACCTCTAATCAGTGCCTTATGGGCAGTCCATAAAGTTGGAATAGGCATATCTCCCAAATCATTTTCTTTAAAGTAATATTGTAATATACTTTGAATTTTGGATTTATAATCTGGATGGTGGTAAAGAAAAGAATTTGCTCTCCAGAGTTTCCGCCCACTATAAGAAGCCCCATCTGTAGTAACGAAGATTATCGGAGAGTGATCCGACCAAGATCTAGGAAGTATTTCTATTGATTTAATCTTCTGCAAGGAATTGATATCTGTCAAAACTAGATCTATCCTAGCGAAGGATTTATGCGAGTCAGAAAAATGAGTAAATTCTATAGATGACGAGTTTATGCATCGGAATGCATCATAGAATTCCTCCTGGTTAAATAATGGATCAAGCTGGACATTGGTATTCCTGGCTTTATTGGAAGAGTCAAACATAGCATTAGGAACCACGTTAAAGTCCCCAAAAATAAAGAGGTTGCCTTTCTTATGATCATGGATAATCCTGAACAGTTTTTTTAAAAATGAAATTTGATCTTTGTTAGGAGCGTATAAATTCACAAGTGTGTGAGGAGTATCATTTATTTTACATATCAGGATAAGATATCGGCCCTCATCATCTCGATGGACCTCAAGTTCTTCAAATTTAAGAGTATCCCTAATCAAAATGGCAACTCCAGATTTTTTTTTCTTGTTAGAGGAGAAATAGATATGAGGAAATAGTTTATTCGTAAACTTTGGTGGATTTTCTAGGCAAAATTTAGTTTCCTGAAGTCCTGCCAAATCAATTTTACGTCTCGCAAGTTCTTTCCATACATGGAACCTTTTTTGAGGGGTATTTAACCCATGGACATTTAGTGAAAGGTATCTGGTGGTCATTGTCTCAATGAAGAATTAAAAATGTACGTAAGCTAGCTGCAATGAAAGTATGAAGTTGAGGAAGTGTGAGGGAGAGGGAAGGGAGAGAATTAGGAGGGAAACTAAACTACTACAGGTAGGTAAAGAAACAAACTATTAAATGAAGCAAACTATAACACAGAATGTAACTAGTAATAAGAACTATGTAAGTATCAATACTATAAGGAAGGGTTTAAGGGAACCGTTATTCAACTTCCTGCAAGGCTAATGTTTTGGCCATTGTGCCTAATTGGACCTTAAATCTTTAAAGTCAAACAGAGCTACTTAAGACCCGTCAAGTATTAGTTAGATGTAAGTTTCTCAAAACTTTCAGTCCCTCAGACTTATCTTCAATAACAAAAGATTTCTGTTTGTATGTAAAAATAACACTAGTGGTCGGACGACCCCATCTGTACAAGATCTCCTTAGCACGTAGAATGTCCGTTACAGGCTTCAAAGATTTCCTCTTCAGCATCGTGTCTTTAGAAATATCTGTGAAAATTTTAATCCCGTCGTAAGGTGGAGGTAGGGATTTATTATCTCTTAAGAAAGTTGTCACTTTATCGCTGGTTTGATAGAAGCTAAATTTAGCTATCACATCCCTCGGAACATCGTCCGAAAGATGCGAGGGCCTTGGCAATCTATGGGCTCTTTCTATAAAATACTCCATATTTTCCAGTGAGGGAGCATTTTTCTAGTGAGAGATTTCACGTAATTAATCAAGTTATCCTGCTTTATCTTTTCGGGAATTCCTCTAAATTTCAGATTATTCCTGCGGTCCCGGTCCTCTCTATCTGCTAACCTATCCTTCAGAACTTTAATTTCATTAGTCACCCTGTCTTGAGATTTTCTAGACTCCGTTTTTAATTCCTCAATGGATTTCTCTGTTTTGTCTGTTCTGGAAACTATCGAGGCCACCGAATGTTTAATCTCATCAATGTCGTCTCTCAAAGATTTTTTAAAATCAGCAAATACTTTAACCAAGAAATCTCTATCTGATAGTTGTCCAAGGTTGGAGAGAGGATCTATGTCTTTCCTTGAGGTCTTCATTCTTTGTCTTACTGGGCTCTTGGTTTGAGGGTCTCGAGCTGAGTCATAATCTTCCCGAAAATTAGAGCTATCATGTGATCTGGATATAGTTTCCATTTCTTTTCTTTTTGAGTTTGCCTGGGTAGATTCATAAATCATAGGTGTGGATTTCCATTCTTCTGAACTATTCTCCACTGGTAAGGAATCTTTACTGCCACTTTGTGACTGGTTACTATGGTAGGCCGAGGAAGGCATAGTGTTCGCACTCTGTGGACTAGCCTCCACCAGTTCACCAGTGGAATTTTTGGAAGTAACGTTTGGTTTAGGCTTGGGAGACATTAGGACTAGTATACCGTATAAATTGAGGTATATAAATTAAGAAATTAAGAATATCAAAGTATGTATAGTAAGTCTCTATAGCCAGCTCCAGTAAACTATATTGAGCCAAAAACAATTACAATTAGGTAATAGACTTCCACAATACTAGAGCCAAGGAAAAGAAATGAAGTACAATTATCTGTAAATACGGACTCAGAGTATAAAGTAACTAGCTCTCTCCCCCAATTAGAAGATGAAAAGATCACCCACCCAAGACCCAACAACTACCACCCAAACTACCTTTATCCACAAGAAACAGAGTCAAACATCAATATGCAGATCAATATAAAGGTGTACCCCAACAGCACATCCCCATAAAAAATAGCTGTTTAGTTGATTCCTCGACACCGGAAACCGTCTACGAAGCTCGGATACGTTGGAGGCCCGCCGACCCCGCTTGATTGAAGAGATCCCTCCCAGGAGTGGTCGGATCGTGTAGAAACCTCAGACAACAGGATCCATCTACGTAGCTCGGATACGTTGGAGGTCCGCCGACCCCGCTTGATTGAAGAAGTCCTTCTTGGAGATGTAGTAGCACGCAAAGATGGAAGAAGTTATAAGGCAACAGCTTGCAAAAAATCAAATGAGTAGCGAAAAAGAGTCTCCTGAAGTCTCAGTGTAACACTAGGACTAGAAAGGTTAAATATCTCCCCTTCAGACTCACGAATTGTCCAATATGTAGAATGGTATTATCCCCACCCTATGCAAGTATGTAACTAAGCAAGGAGCATCCAAAATAGTATGACCAGATAGTCTATGAAGAAGGCTGCAGGGATGGCTCAGTCTAGTCACTTATATTAAATCTCCTCAATCAGGACAGCAGCTCATCTTTTAGTAGATCCCCCACGCCTCCTGTACCTGTCACTGTTGCTTTCCAAATGCATATGAGGGAAAATTTACCTCAGAGGTCCGGATCTTACAGTGAGGAAAATCCGTTTGTGTAGTAAATTGGCATCCTCCGGGAAAGCCGCAATCAGCAAATCAAAGATGGCGCCTCCACTACTCCCCTGAGAGAAATGGCAGTTTTCCTCACAGAATAGCAGAAAATGGTCTAAGAACAAACTTAATAGACCAAAACAATAAAATCTCCAAAAACTAATGAGAGAATTGAATAAAAAAGCCCACGTCAGAGATAGCATAGGCTGTATATTGAAAATAAAGCAGAATAAGATATTTATAAATATATCACCAAGACAAGATCTTCTGGTCCAGAAAGACGAAGCCTAATATTACTTCAGTAAACTGTGACCTGTGTTGTCAATTTCAGATGATTTATGGGTGACAGGAGTATTATTATGAAGCATTCAGTGATCACAAAATGGTGCCACCTTCACTCTCATGTAAGGAAAAAAAAAAAACAAACAAATAGACTTCAGGCAGTGTCTTGAGGTAAAAATCATTACAAATTCAGCCGAATAAAGGTAAAAGCCAGTGTAATTTCAGAATTACGACCTGAAATGTCAATTCCTGACTTTTAACAGACAACAGGAGGATATTATCATGAGGTGACCAGTAGTCTTAAAATGGAGCCTCCATCACTCCTCTGAGGGGCCAGATTTCAAGGTGTCCTGAGGTGAATTCCTCTTAGAATTGATCTCAAAAGGGTTCAAATGAAGCCCAAAGATTAGATCTTACAGGTCTTGTCGCTTTGATGAGACAATTTGCCTTTTAAAAGGCAAAAATTCCCAGTAGCTTGTCTGTGGGCACAGGAGCTCAGGGATCCACGTCCTCACATGCTGCTGCAGGCCACGCCTCTCCTGTTCTCTGTCTATAAAGCATCTAAACATTTTGAACAGCAATTCTACAGATTAGCATTATAGAATATTTTAAGCAATCATGGATTATGAGTTACATGATGTGCTCCTGTACAGTACACCTCAATTTATAAGTACGATGATTTTTACCTTAGTCATAGTGAATGTGGCTTAACTGCAAAACCTAAAACAGCCTATAAATAAAAGTAGGACAGTTACTGAAATAAATAGATTTTTTTTATTCCTTAATAGTTACAACACAAGGGTTGTCCAAACATGCAGTCAATTAAGATACTTTAAATAACAATGATATGAAGAATTAAATAAGTCATATTCTCTTACTGATGTTTACCTGGTCCCTCTTCAATATGATGTGATGACGCAAACATGTGGCCGATACAGTTAGTCATCAGCTGGCGTACTGCTAATAGCGGCAGACCATACGGCTAGTATGGGGCCCAGGATTAGGGCCAGGCTCGGCTCCAGGTTTTTGTGGGCCCCGGGCAAAAGAGTCTCAGTGGGCCCATTTAACACGTACTGGATATACCGTACATTATATATACCGTATATACTCGTGTATAAGCTGACCCGTGTATAAGCGACCCCCCTACTTTTGCCCCCAAAACCTGGGAAAACCTATTGACTCGTGTATAAGCCGAGGGTGGACCCCAGCACAGGTATACAGACCCCAGCAGTGTGGTATACAGGCCCCCCCAGTGGTATGCAGGCCTCCCCAGTGGTAGTATACAGCAGCCTCCCCAATGGTAGTATACAGCAGCTTCCCCAGTGGTAGTATACAGCAGCCTCCCCAGTGGTATATACAGGCCCCAGCAGTATATACAGCAGCCCCAGTGGTATACAGCAGCCTCCCCGGTGGTATATGCAGGCCCCAGCAGTATATACAGCAGCCCCAGTGGTATACAGCAGCCTCCCCAGTGGTATATACAGACCCCAGCAGTATTACAGCGCCTGTATACCGATGGGGGGGCGCCTGTATATGACTCGTGTATAAGCCGAGGGAGGGACTTTTCAGCACATTTGTTGTGCTGAAAACTCAGCTTATACACAAGTATATACGGTTATATATATATATATATATATATATATAAATGGCTGTGAACCCCAACATATAAGACAGCGTGGGGCCCCCCCAGGCACTTCAGGGCCCTGCCACTCGCCTGGGTCCTCCGGGTGCTGACACCGGCCTCTGCTGAGCTGCCTTTCGAAGGTAATGGTAGGCAACATGCAACATTTATCAGATACCCATGACGGATGTCCAAGTTAACACAAGTTCGATATTCAATGCTGCATAATATTATCAGTCTCCTCACCATTTGATGTTGCTCATTTAAATGCTGTAACATATGCAATGATGAATTCCATCACATTGCAATTTTGAAGAACAGCTGTACTGTACAGTCACTGCAAATCATAGCAGCCATTCTTCACTGATTAAGGCTGCCTTCACATTTGCATTCCCCTCCGCAGCGTTCTGCGGAGGGGATCCGCAATGTGACCGCAGCACCGCAAGTCCCTAACTTTATAATGGGAGCGCACGGTGCTGTGCATGACCGTGTGCACCCATTCACTGCCACATGTAATCTGTGCGCAGGCGGATGCCTGCGCACAAATCACCCACTCTCGTCCGCACCACGAACGCGACATGTTGCATTTCTGGTGCGATGAGACTGGGTGATTTGTGCGCAGGCATCTCCCACTGTAAAGTCTGGCAACAAGTAAAACATTCTGATTGGAGTGGAGACATCAAGCTAGGCTGTGTTCTCTCCAATCAAAGCACATTTACTGTCAGCAACAGCTGCCAGACTTCGGTGTATATATGAAGCTGGAAAATAATTTAATACACAGAAATTTTATATTACAAATAAATATAGAGCATTGGGGTTTACTTACATGTGACCCTAAGATCAGACCGCTCATTGAAGATAGACCACTGCTTACGGCCAGAAGAGCTCCAAATCTGAGGGATCGGCTCACTGCCAGTCATTTCACCAGGCCTACGACGTCCACCACAGGGGCACAAAGCTTCATGGCTCCTTTCCATGTGGCTCCTGTAATATTTGCCAGTATATGACACCTACACATAATTATTTAATCAACCCATATGATTCAAGAGAGCAAACCCTCAGGCAATATATTAATTGTAAAACCCACAACGTCATTTACGCCTTAACGTGTCCGTGCAATAAGGTATATGTGGGTGAGACCATTCAGGAGCTTAGGAAAAGGGCACAGAAGCATATTTCCACCATTAACCTTGCTGCCGAACATCAGGCAGGTGGTCTTAATCTTACCCCCGTGGCGGCACATTTTCTTTCATGCCACAACAGTAACCCAAGAGGTTTACGAATAATAGGAATTGATCAGGTTAAACTTGGAATTCGTGGTGGAAATGCTAAGAAAATGCTACTCCAATTGGAAACAAAATGGATTTACACATTGAATTGTATGTCCCCAACAGGTCTGAACGAAGAATTCACGATCTCTGGATTTCTCGGCTAAGGAGTTTTTGGTGGACTGATTAACCTGACAATCTTCAACTGGATTCCTTCTACTATCTCTTGTGGACATTTGCCTTATGCCTATGGAAAACCAGTCAACTTTCAACATAAACCGTTTGGTTCAGGATACGGACTCATATTCCTGTTGGACACCTTTTTGGACTTTAACTCTATAGGTGGTGCGATCGGGGTCTTTTTGTCCCCTTTGTTCCCCTTTTGTCCCCCTTGTACGTACCAATAGTTGAAATCTTGGTTTCATGTTCTTGTGATCGCTTCTTTGATCCCCAAATTCCTTGTTCAGATATAGTTACCATTAAATTGTCCTTGTTGCCTTTCCTGGGGGCTGCTCTAGACCTGTTTGACCCCTGTAGTACAATATTTTACCACACCTCCCTGTATCAGGCTATATTGAGTGTTTCACATACTCTAGCCCGACTGTATATATAAATAATAGGTAACTGTTTGACATGTGACCTGTGGCGACTTGTTATGGGATGGTTTCTTTGAGAGCAAAATGTAATATGGCATTAAGTGGTCTTTGTAGCTCGTACACGTCATTACCAGTGAACATACGCATCATGGTTTATATGTATTTCCGAATAAAATAAAATATGTTTGGTGACCAACCAACAAATGTGTTTGTCATGGGGTTCCTCCAAATTTAGATATCATGGGCACAGGCTTTACAGCCATATTATCTACGAAGCTTGGTGCCTAGGGACATATGCAGGTGACTATATTTATGTATGGGTATATTTATATGGGGTATTCATTTTTGCCTTTACCACTAGTCTTATGTACCCCTTTATGGCTGCCAAGACAGTGCTCTTATTCATCATTTTCTCTACATTGGGAGAAACTCCTTTGGCCACTGGATGTTTGCTTTTACTGGGTATTATCCTGGTACAAATATGTGCAGTATTATACTTCTATATACTAAACCATATGACCACTGGGGCTTTCTTCTAATATTGTTAAATGCCATACTGTGTGTGTATCTACACATAGAAAAACACCTTTCTGTCCTTATGTGCCACAGGCCATGCCATCTTTTATCTTTGTACCACTTACTATCTCTGCCATTCATCACAGTGTAACCGCGCGTTGTTTATTATACATCGCCGGCTTGTTGATGGTCTCCACGGCTACCATCATGTGACGCGCGACGTCACTTCCGGTTGCGCTTGTTTACTTCGTTGTTACAGCAACGCAACCATGTGATATGACTGATTCGTTTCCGGCCCCTGGGTTCCGGCCGGACCAGGTGGTGGCGATCCTTCATATCGGTATTTAAGTTGCACATTCACGCTCTACAGACATCCCCTGACGAAGCCGCACCCCTTAGCGGCGACACGCGTTGGGAAGGGCTGTCTTGGGTTCCCGTGCTGTTTGTTATCTGTACCTGCTCTCATTAACTGTCTGGTAACTGTGGCTACATACCCTTTGATACGGTCTCAACCCTCACCTTATAGACACTTTTTGATGCCCTTGATGGGAATCTCACATGATCACAGTACTCATATCTGGAAGTTGGCGCCCTATTACAATCCCATTCAGTCTGGCTTGAGATGTGGATAGTGTCACCTTCGGGCTGGCACCAACTCTGGGTATTATTATAACTTATTGTATACTATCTGTATATCTTTGTATATATAGTTACTAACTTGGAGTTACTACTACACATCTCAGCCTGTATTGATTGCACCTGAATATGCTTGTGATTTATTTGTGCATTATTCCAGATGCATTTATTACCATCAAATGCTCGCCAATTTTGGGTGATTCACATCATATTAGGCCTTAGTGTACTATAAAGTGATACCTATTATGACAGTGTCATTTTGAGATACATTCTCCAGTTATCTCACACCAATATAGGGGGTCCTATACTGTTTATTTATTCCCATGTTTGGGATTATGTGCTTAATGGGCATTTTGGAATTACTCATGTCATTTCATTACTAGTGCAATTGGCATTTATGGGGTTACAAAAAACGCATGCAGATCATATTGTGCTTATTGTGATTGAGATTTGATATGTGACACCCATATTACTCAGCTCTTTATGCACATATACTTGCCACCATATATAGGCGTTATATTCTTGTGACTTGCTTTGCACTACTGCTTTCGCTAATTGCACCTTACCTTTTGCTACATAGCACTGTGTGATATTATAATCCAGTATACCTCTGAGTTTGGTACTTATTGTTATAAGCATACTTGGTTTAGTACATGTGTACGGGAAGCCTTGACTGTGGTTTTTAATTTGATTTTAATGTATTTGTCTGTATATGTGTGAATAAACTATATGTGTATATTTTCCACTTTATACTTGTGTGCTCCCATCTGTTTATGCCACGTCTTTTTCTCATATATTTATTAAAATCATAGAGAATAGAGCCGCACTCACCATTAGTCGATCTTGAACGCTTTTATTTTTGTTTCAGTCCATACATGTGAACATCAGCAGGGGAGGGGGTGCAGGGACGGAGGACGACGGCCTGCCGTTTCGCGGTCGTGTACTGCTTCGACGGGTCCTCTATGATTTTGATTTGGATTCACTTACATGCCGGCACCGCCAGAGTAAGCTGCATTAGTCACAAAAGTGACAACCCTGTTTTGTGTAATACGTGGAGTGCCCGGTATAACCTGTTTGCTGTTCTTCATATATTTATTACACGCCGTAATCTCGTCCTGAAAAAAAGACGATGTGTTGCCCCGGAAATCGCGACACCCAGAGCGGCAATAATCGGTCAACTTCCGTCACCGCTTCACATGCCACAATCCCAAAGATAATGTGGGCGTACATGTTCAGACATAGGCGTGCCACAGTGCACTACACCGCTCCCCAAACACGCTCATTGGACAATGCAACAGCGTTACGATTGGCCAGCCTGCTCTGGAAGGCTGGCTAATACATGACGCCATTGTCTATCGAACTTTGTCATTAATACACGCTCGTGTTGTGGATAGTGGCTAGTGCAACACACTTTCGAGGCGCAAAAGTGTCATCAGGAGCGGCGTTGTGCAGGACAGTGGCTTACACTACACAATGGCTATGTGTGCATCTGTAGCTAATCGCGGTAACATACAAAATACACTATAAACATATGTGCCTGCATTGTTCCACGCCATGGCTGAACTATGTGTGTGTACTGGAGTATACCTACATCCCCCACAAACACCATTGCATTCTCCATGTGTGTGGACACGTTCCCATGTGGCCAAACACATCATAATAGACATGTACACACAGTCATGCCATACAGTGTGGGCCAAAGTGCTGGACCTGTGTACTGGACATTAGCAGACAATGCTGCACAGACCCATCAATCACAATTCACGTATCGCATACCTTTGTGCACATCATAAAGCTATGTGCAACTGCCCTGGATTCAAAAGTAACGACAGACACAGGTAGGTAGTTTTTTTTTTTAGTTGGACTTTTTTGTGCACAAAGAAAAGCTTTTTTACAACACACACAAAACATTACAAACAGAAGTGTTAACATCACATGCATAAAGAAAACATGATGAGAAATAATGGGCATACAAAAAAAAATTACAGTATTGAACCCAAAACCAAAAAAAAACCCTAACTAACTAAGGTACACCAAAACAGCACCATAATCCTCCTGGTGCAGCCACCCTGGTGACTCCACCCTCATCCTCATGTTTATGCCTCACAACACCAGCCACCCTGCACCTGCTGGTGCTGCCAGGCCACTGCCCCAGGGCCATTAAAGTAGGAGCAGTATGTGTCTCTGCAGTTCCTGGCATCCTGCTTACTCTGACCATGGCTCAGCGGCTGGAGTGGTGCCACACCATGCTCCGAAGCACGCCAATCCCCGAGACGGATCGTCCCTTTTTTTCAAATGTTCCCAGATCCCCCCTCCTTGTGTATGCTTAACCCCTGTGAACCAAAACCTTCACCTTTCTGACCAGTGTTAACTTCCAAGGTAATAATTATGGAACACTTCAATGGCTCACAGTAGTTGCGATATTGTTTTTTCGTAAGATATTGTACTTTATTTTATTTGTTAAATTAGGACAATATTTTTTGCGTTTATTTGTGAAAATATCTGAAATTTGGCTATAAATTTATTAGAATCTGTGAGTCCTCAGTGGTTGATACCTTTTAATGGCTAACTGAAAGAAAGGTAAGCAAAGCAATTTTCTGGAAGTTCTCAGTTCTCGGCGGTAGACGCTAAGGTGCAGCTTGGCAATGCCTGCTGGAACCAAAAAATGGTAGCTACCACCACACACTGCAGATCCGATCCCACAGCTTTTCCCCATCCTCTGTGGACCCTGCAAACCTGCCACCTGCACTTCCGCTCCACCATCACAATTTTCCTTGGTAAGACATGGTGGGTTCAGGATGGGGGGTCATGTAGAAGGATGAAAGACATATATACCAGGATGGGGGGCCATGTACAAGGATGGGGGATATATACCAAGATAGGGGTCATATACAATGATGAGGGATCTACACCAGGATGGGGGGCATGTACAAGGATGTGAAACATATATACCAAGATAGGGGGTCATGTACAATGATGAGAGATCTACACCAGGATGGGGGGCATGTACAAGGATGTGAAATATATACCAAGATAGGGGGTCATGTACAATGATGAGGGATCTACACCAAGATGGGGGGCATGTACAAGGATGTGAAACATATATACCAAGATAGGGGGTCATGTACAATGATGAGGGATCTACACCAGGGTGGGGGCATGTACAATGATGAGGGACATATATACAGTTGGGAAAAAAAGTACTTAGTCAGCCACTAATTGTGCAAGTTCTCCCACTTAAAAAGATGATAGAAGGGGGGCGTGGCTAAGCGCTGATGTGAGCAGACTCGCGGCTGTGAACCTCCGCCATCACAGCGACAATTTATCCTGCACAGAGCCCGAGCCACAACAGCTGAGCACCGGTGACCGATGTCGGAAGGCCCCTGGAGCTAGGGGAGAACATCGGGACGCCTCAGGGACACAGAGATGGTCCGCAAACGGCAGAAGGAGTTTGGAGGCGGGAGCGGTGCGGCCGGCCAAGATGGCGCTGAGAGGGAGGAGGAGGCGGGAAGAAGAAATGCAGCCTAGTCCCGGAGACTGGAGATAGCAGAGAAGCTGCAGAGGTATGCCAGGGAAGCTGATTCCCCAAGCACACAAACCCAGCAGGAGGGGGGAGAGGAGGAAGAGGAGATATCTGCGGTTCGGGAGAAGACAGGGCTGGCAGAGGAAGAGTTAATACCCCAGATGGGAGAGGAGTCTGATGGAGACCAGGAGGAGGAGAGTGCAATGGAGGAAGAGCCCACATTGAAAGATGTATTTCAGATAGTGTCTTATTGTAAAACAACTTTAACTGCACTCACACAACAAGTGCATACTGTGAGAGAGGAGGTGGGAGGAATTAAAGCTGCAATGCACAAAGCTAATGCACGGCTGAATGAGGTGGAGAGGAGAGTTGGCGATTCAGAGGATCAAGTGGTGAAGATTCAAAAGGTGCAGCAGCAGCAGGGGCAGAAGATAATAGTGGTGACCAATAAATCTGATGACCTCGAAAATCGGTCAAGACGCAACAATCTGCGGCTAGTGGGATTCCCTGAAAGGGTGGAGGCCAGTGACCCCACAGAGTTTGTTGAGAAATGGCTGATGGCGAAATTCGGGGCGGACCAACTGTCACGGGTCTTCGCAGTGGAAAGAGCCCACCGAGTCCCCATGAGACCTCCGGTGCCTGGTGAAGCTCCCCGCACTATGCTGGCCAGAATTCTGAACTGCAGAGATAGGGACAGAATCCTCCGCAGAGCTAGCAGAATGACTGACAACACTTATGATGGGAAACGTATAGAGATTTATCCGGATTACTCAGCAGAGGTCCAAAGGCTGCGCATGAGATATAGTGAAGTGAAACGACAACTCAGAGGGCTGAAAATAAAGTATTCTATAATATACCCAGCGAAGCTGCGTGTGGAAGCACTGGGTAGAGTGCAGTTTTTTCCCAATCCGGAGGAACCGACGGCCTGGATGGAGCGCAATCGAGCTAAACTTAAGGGAGGAGGAGGACAAGATGGTAACACTTGATTGCAGCAGTATGCATTGATTACAACAAGTGTGGCAGACATGGGGAACTAAGTGGCCCTCCTGTTTGATGGGGCTAGGCTAAGCCAACAACCAAATTGTTTTTTATTTTTCCGGCAGTTTTTCTGACTGGGATTTTCAGTTTTCATCCTGGTTTTGTTTATATTGTTACAAACTATGGACACCGTGAGAATGGTATCGGGACTCTGAGATGATGAAGCCCCTCCTTTTGAGGGCTTATACTATGGCGGAGGGAGAGCCGGGAACTTCTACCACATTACCTGATGAACGTGGGGGAGATGTTTACACGGCGGTGGGAGGTGCCGTATCCCCACTCTTGCTGTTCGCAGCGGGAGTCCTTAGGAGGAGAGAGAGGAAGGAGACAGGAGGAGAGAGGGGAGGGAGGAGGGGGGGAGGGAGGGAGGGAATTGGGCAAGGTACGCTAAGGTTTATTCAAAAGGATAGAGTTAAAGATGTCGGGGTACTGGATGCATATTGTTGGTTAGGATGCCTATGTAAAGTGTTCTTTTATATAGATAATGGTTAACAACGCAATAAGAATATTAGGTTGGAATGTCAGGGGTGTATCAGACAAAACTAAAAGAGCTGCAGTCCTACAGTATGTAAAAACAAGTGAAGCCATGATTATTTGTTTACAAGAGACACATCTTACAGGTGAACAATGTGATGAATGAAAGCTGGGATGAATTGAGGACTAAAGAGCCAAATGAACAGAATGACAGATTGTCGGCGTTTGGGAATTATGTTACGGAACTTGGCCTGATTGACATATGGAGAGTAAGAAATGAGGGAAAGAAGTGCTTTTCGTGCCACTCGACCACTCACGGTACTTTATCTAGGATTGATCTGGCGTTGGGGGATGCGGATATGAATGGGTTGGTGAGGGATGTCGAATATCTGCAAAGAGCGCTGTCTGATCACAGCCCGTTGCAGGTCACACTGCAGCTGGACGTTAGAAGGGGTAAGCAGGGGGGATGGTTCTTACACCCGACGTGGCTTAAGAGTTTAGATTTGAGCTGGTTCAATTCTTTCATGATAATGAGGGGAGTGCAGAGGTAACAATAGTGTGGGATGCCATGAAGGCCTTTCTAAGAGGGATTTTTATTAGAGACATCGCCCAATGTAAGACACGCAATAAATTAGCTGACCAAGCAATAAAGGATGCGCTGACTAGGGCAGAGGTAGACATGACAATGACACCCACCAGAGAGAATCATGGCAGACTTAAAGACGCGCAGGTAGCGGTGAATGAGATGCATTTGGAAAGGAGCGAAAGGAAAAGAGCTTTCCAACAAGCAGTATTTTATGAAGAGGGGGAGAGAGTGGGACATTTATTGGCAGTAATATCGGCTGCTCAAAGAGAGAGTAATCGTGTCTATAAGTTGAGGGATGCAGGAGGTAATTTAGTCACGGATACGCCAGATATATTAGATGTCTTTCAAGAGTTTTACTCTAGTCTATACACATCTACTTCAGAAGCTGGAGATAAGGAAATGGAGGAGTTTTTGGAGGGGGTGACGCTTCCCAGATTGGCGGAAACTGACAGGCTGAAATTAGATGAGCCCCTTGAGGTAGAAGAGGTGGAAAGGGCGATTTCTTCTATGTTGGCGAGTAAGGCGCCTGGGGCTGACGGGATTCCGGGTGAGGTATACAAAGAATTTTCAGAACTACTGGCACCTAGATTGAAGCAGGTATTTGAAGGAGCACGAGACAGGGGGGCACTTGCAGGGTCAATGGAGGAGGCAGTAATAGTGGTGCTACCCAAGGAAGGGAAAGACCCGGAGTGCGTGGAATCATACAGGCCGATTTCCTTGTTGACGGCTGACGTCAAGATACTGGCTAAAATCCTTGCCACTCGCCTGTCTGGGGTGATACAGAGCCTTATACATACGGATCAGTCTGGATTCGTTCCTGGTAGATCAACGGCAATAAATTTGAGACACCTTTTTCTTAATTTACAGTTACCAGCAGATAATAGTGGCGGGAGAGTGGTGGTATCGCTTGACGCCAGAAAGGCCTTTGACAGTGTTGAGTGGGGGTTTCTGTGGAAAGTAATGGGTCTGATGGGGTTTAGAGATGGATTTATATCTTGGGTGAAGCTACTATACTCTTCGCCAAGAGCAGCTGTCAGGGTGAATGGGGCACAATCTGAGATGTTTAGGTTATACAGGGGAACCAGACAGGGGTGTCCGTTGTCTCCACTACTTTTTGCGGTGGCAATGGAGCCCCTAGCTGTCAAAATCAGAATGACTAGAGAAGTGGCTGGATTTCAATTTGGTAACATCATGGAAAAGATAGCGTTGTATGCAGACGATGTATTGCTATTTTTAGAAAATGCGGGGAGGCACTGGGAAGAGTAATGGGAATAATAAAGGAGTTTGGTAGTGTATCGGGCTTACAGATCAACTGGGACAAATCCTGCATCATGGCGGTGGACGGGGAACTAGGGGCGGAGGACATAGCTGAACAGGGGAGACAACTTCAGGTGGTGTCAAAGTTTAAATACCTAGGAGTATGGGTGACTCTCCCAATAGGGAAATATTGGGATCTGAATATTACTCCACTTTTGGAGACCTTTAAAAGGAAAGTTACTGCCTGGTGTAAGCTGCCTCTGTCGGTGACTGGCAGGGTCAATTTGATCAAGATGGTGTTGATGCCTCAGTTGATGTACATGTTACATAACTCCCCAGTCTGGATAGCCAAGAAAAAATTTCATGGGGTTGACGCCATCTTTAGATCCCTGATATGGGGCAGGAGATCTGCTAGGATCAAATTTGAAACCCTTCAGAGAGGGAAAGAGGAGGGGGGACTGGCGGTTCCGAATGCTTGGATATATTATTTGGCGGGGCAGGGCCAACACATGAGGGGATGGAGAGAACATAATATTGAGGGATCCACTGGCCGGCTTCTTCGTCACATCTCAGGCAGAGATCCCCTGGTTCGGGGGTTAGAGGATGGCATGTTTGAAAAGTTGAGCTTGCGGCACCCTACGATGTATCTCATTCAAATGAGCTGGAATGCTATAAAAAAAGTGCGCGGAGTGAAGGGATTGACGGTTTATTCGCCGGTTTGGGGTAACGTGTACCTAAGGGAATTTTATAAAATGGGAGAGATGAAACATTGGCAGAAGAAGGGTGTGAGGAATGTGGAGCACCTGACTAGAGAGGGGAGGGTACAACCTTTTTCGGTGTTAAGGGACACATATAATATACTGAGCTCTTGGGAGTTTCAGTACTCCGGGATTAGGCATGCTTGGCTGGCACAGCAGAAAACGAAAGACTTGACTATTCATAAAGACATCACGCTGGATTATATCTTGTGAGGTATGAATCGGGAACCCGCTTGCATAACGACAACAAACACGTGTTTATAAGTTAACCAATGTCTACCCGTTTATTTTTCACATATTAATAACATAACCCGGGTAGCATGTTTGACACATATCACATTGATTATAAACACCATACATTTACATATAACATTACATAACACTTATTGCACATGACATCTTATTGTAACCCGGGACCTGTAACCATCTCTCTATACCCATTGGAGCTCTACTAACAGCTCCTGTGGTGGCTACGGCCTCCGGCCTATATATATTTCACATACATTTAACATCAAGTACCATATCAACGGGCCCCATGGGTCCCAATGGCGGAACCAGCCGCCTGGCTCTATTTCCCCAGCTTCATACTACCCCGGAATCAGGACTCCTGCCTGACCGGGTTCTTACATACAATATGTGATCCATCCTATAAGCCACCATGGACCACACACGTCCTTTCACTCGCTCACAGCCCATCATACACATCCATGGACTGTGGCTCCTCTGGGCTCAGAACAGGGATTGGCAAACCCTAGTAACCCGTGGGGTGAACCACACGTTACCCAGTACGGGAGCCCTTCTAACCCCTGCTTCTGACCTCTCGTACACACATTCTGGTTCATCAGGTCCTTTAACTGAGTACTCCGACTCGGACCCAAAGGCGGTCTATGCCCGCCTGGCACACTACATAAAATTGCCTCCCAAAGGGCTACATTCAATCGCCTCCCGAAGGGCTACATACAATCCGGTTCATCAGGACCTTTAACTGATTCCACTGAGTCGGTCCCAAGGGCGGTCTATGCCTGCCTGGCACAGTTCATACATCGGCCCCTATAGGGCTACATTCACTCGCTGGGTCTTTTTAGAAAGCCATACAGTACTTATAAGGTTCAACAGGTCCTTCACTGGACCTAATGGTGGCTACACTCGCCTAGCATGATTTACACACAAGGTGCACAGTTCACACAATCATTCAGGAACTGCTTTTCTTACCGGGCACGGATCCGGGTCTCGCTACCTGTGTCACAGGTTCCACCAGGCATCCCCACAGGCCCCTTCCCGGACGTGAGGTGAACCACGCCCGGACCAGCGTCCACGGGTCAACCACGGCTTCCCCCTCCAGGTGCGGCCACGACCCCGGACCTCGGCACCGGCATGGAGCTAGCATGCTCCCTTCAGGTGCACACAGAGCCTCTGGACTGCTCTGCACTTGGCTGGCAACCAGCCCACATGCTCTCAGGCTGATCTCGGGCTGAGAATTAATCTCTCAATCCCTCAGCTGGCTGACTCTTATCGTGCCGGCCACACCCACACTGAGTCACCCAGCTGGGCTGCTATTCCTCTGGACACACCCATCTGACACACCCACCTGGGCTGTCAGCAATCACTCATTACATCCCTTTCCTCAGGGCTTCCTCGATCTCATGAGCCACTCATTAGTCACATTAAACCTCATTGTGTTCAGGATAGGTTCAAGCAGCATTATCACAGGAAAACCGGCCAGTGTTCACAGGATCCTCCTGATCCTGCATGTGATGCGCCCCGGCCAT
>JARQOC010000004.1:525587482-525799013 GCA_033576535.1 Allobates femoralis | reverse complement strand
CTATGGTTCAACGTAATGTGTGAACATAGCCTAAGGCAAAGCATTCACCCCATCTTTAATAAAGCATACACACACACATATATTCATTCTTAACTATCAAATAGGATGATGACAGCTGTCCAGAACTGCATCCCACCACAAGCACCACTCTGGAGTACTCCCTGGAGAATTATTTCCTCACTGACAGTGAGGAGCTACACTCTTCCCCCCTTGTGGCCTAGGGGTATTGAGTGCCGCCGCTCAAACTGTTGGGGTGCAGCAGTGGGACCCTATTTTCAGAGATGATGGCCTCCACCCAACTCTGAAAAAGCTGAAAGGGTCTTCAGTAGTGATGGGTAGTCCAGCTGGGCTATCAGTCACCTCTGCAGCTGTGGTGTTATCCTACAGCTGTCCAAACCTGCATCCCACCACAAGAACCACTCCGAAGTACTCCCTGGAAATGACATCAGAACCAGTGACAAAGATAAGGGCCACGTACTTCCCCTGTGGTTTAAGGTTATTGAGTGCTGCTCAAACTGATGGGGTGCAGCTAGGAGACCCTATTTTCAGAGATGATGTCCTCCACCCAACTCCCAAAAAGCTGTTGGGTCTTCAGGAGAGATGGGCAGTCGAGATAGACACTCAGACGGTCACCTCTGTAGCTGAGCTCATCATCCTATGCTTCAATGTAATGTGTGAACATAGCCTAAGGGAAAGAATGCACCCCATCTTTCCGAAAGTTATACACACACACACACACACACACATATATTTATTCTTAACTATCAAGAAGGATGATGACAGCTTTCCAGAACTGCATCCCACCACAAGCACCACTCTGGAGTACTCCCTGGAGAATTACGTCCTCAGTGACAGTGAGGAGCTACACTCTGCCCCCTTGTGGCCTAGGGGTATTGAGTGCCGCCGCTCAAACTGTTGGGGTGCAGCAGTGGGACCCTATTTTCAGAGATGATGGCCTCCACCCAACTCCCAAAAAGCTGTTGGGTCTTCAGGAGAGATGGGCAGTCGAGATAGACACTCAGACGGTCACCTCTGTAGCTGAGCTCATCATCCTATGCTTCAATGTAATGTGTGAACATAGCCTAAGGGAAAGCATGCACCCCATCTTTCCTAAAGTATACACACACACATATATTCATTCTTAACTATCAAGAAGGATGATGACAGCTTTCCAGAACTGCATCCCACCACAAGCACCACTCTGGAGTACTCCCTGGAGAATTATGTCCTTAGTGACAGTGAGAAGCTACACTCTTCCCCCTTGTGGCCTAGGGGTATTGAGTGCTGCCGCTCAAACTGTTGGGGTGCAGCAGTGGGACCCTATTTTCAGAGATGATGGCCTCCACCCAACTCTTACAAAGCTGAAAGGGTCTTCAGTAGTGATGGGTAGTCTAGCTGGGCTATCAGTCACCTCTGCAGCTGTGGTGTCATCCTACAGCTGTCCAAACCTGCATCCCACCACAAGAACCACTCCGAAGTACTCCCTGGAAATGACATCAGAACCAGTGACAAAGATAAGGGCCACGTACTTCCCCCTGTGGTTTAAGGTTATTGAGTGCTGCTCAAACTGATGGGGTGCAGCTAGGAGACCCTATTTTCAGAGATAATATCCTCTACCCAACTCTCAAAAAGCTAAAAGGGTCTCCAGGAGAGATGGGTAGTCAGTACCGGCTATTAGACAGTCACCTCTGTAGCTGCGGGGTCATACGACTGCTGTCCAGACTTGCATCCCATCACTAGAACCACTCTGAAGTACTCCCTGGAACTAACGTCATAACCAGTGACAAAGTGAAGGACCACACAACAACTCCCCCCCGTGGCCTAGGGGCATTGGTTGAGTGATGCTCAAACTGTTGGGGTGCATCTGTGAGACCCTATTTTCAGAGATGATGTCTTCCACCCAACTCCCAAAAAGCTGTTGGGTCTTCAGGAGAGATGGGCAGTCGAGATAGACACTCAGACGGTCACTTTTGTAGCTGAGCTCATCATCCTATGCTTCAATGTAATGTGTGAACATAGCCTAAGGGAAAGAATGCACCCCATCTTTCCCAAAGTATACACACACACACACACACATATATTCATTCTTAACTATCAAGAAGGATGATGACAGCTTTCCAGAACTGCATCCCACCACAAGCACCACTCTGGAGTACCCTGGAGAATTACGTCCTTAGTGACAGTGAGGAGCTACACTCTTCCAACCTTGTGGCCTAGGGGTATTGAGTGCCGCCGCTCAAACTGTTGGGGTGCAGCAGTGGGACCCTATTTTCAGAGATGATGGCCTCCACCCAACTCTGACAAAGCTGAAAGGGTCTTCAGTAGTGATGGGTAGTCCAGCTGGGCTATCAGTCACCTCTGCAGCTGTGGTGTCATCCAATAGCTGTCCAAACCTACATCCCACCACAAGAACCACTCCGAAGTACTCCCTGGAAATGACATCAGAACCAGTGACAAAGATAAGGGCCACGAACTTCCCCTGTGGTTTAAGGGTAGTGAGTGCTGCTCAAACTGATGAGGTGCAGCTAGGAGACCCTATTTTCAGAGATAATATCCTCTACCCAACTCTCAAAAAGCTAAAAGGGTCTTCAGGAGAGATGGGTAGTCAATCTGGGCTAGACAGTCACCTCTGTAGCTGCGGGGTCATACGACTGCTGTTCAGACCTGCATCCCATCACTAGAACCACTCTGAAGTACTCCCTGGAACTGACGTCATAACCAGTGACAAAGTGAAGAACAACACAACAACTCCCCCCGTGGCCTAGGGGCATTGGTTGAGTGATGCTCAAACTGTTGGGGTGCAGCTGTGAGACCCTATTTTCAGAGATGATGTCCTCCACCTAACTCCCAAAACGCAGTTGGGTCTTCAGGAGAGATGGGCAGTCGAGATAGACACTCAGACGGTCACCTCTGTAGCTGAGCTCATCATCCTATGCTTCAAGTTTGAACATAGCCTAAGTGAAAGAATGCACCCCATCTTTCCGAAAGTATACACACACACACACACACAGACACACACACACACACACAACACATATATTCATTCTTAACTATCAAGAAGGATGATGACAGCTTTCCAGAACTGCATCCCACCACAAGCACCACTCTGGAGTACTCCCTGGAGAATTACGTCCTCAGTGACAGTGAGGAGCTACACTCTTCCCCCTTGTGGCCTAGGGGTATTGAGTGCCGCCGCTCAAACTGTTGGGGTGCAGAAGTGGGACCCTATTTTCAGAGATGATGGCCTCCACCCAACTCCCAAAAAGCTGTTGGGTCTTCAGGAGACATGGGCAGTCGAGATAGACGCTCAGACGGTCACCTCTGTAGCTGAGCTCATCATCCTATGCTTCAATGTAATGTGTGAACATAGCCTAAGGGAAAGCATGCACCCCATGTTTCCTAAAGTTTACACACACACACACACACACACAACACACACACACACATATATTTCACTCTTAACTATCAAGAAGGATGATGACAGCTTTCCAGAACTGCATCCCACCACAAGCACCACTCTGGAGTACTCCCTGGAGAATTAGGTCCTTAGTGACAGTGAGGAGCTACACTCTTCCCCCCTTGTGGCCTAGGGGTATTGAGTGCTGCCGCTCAAACTGTTGGGGTGCAGCAGTGGGACCCTATTTTCAGAGATGATGGCCTCCACACAACTCTGAAAAAGCTGAAAGGGTCTTCAGGAGAGATGGGTAGTCCAGCTGGGCTATCAGTCACCTCTGCAGCTGTGGTGTCATCCAACAGCTGTCCGAACCTGCATCCCACCACAAGAACCACTCCGAAGTACTCCCTGGAAATGACATCAGAACCAGTGACAAAGATAAGGGCCACCTACTTCCCCCAGTGGATTAAGGGTATTCAGTGCTGCTCTAACTGATGGGGTGCAGCTAGGAGACTCTATTTTCAGAGATAATATCCTCTACCCAACGCTCAAAAAGCTGAAAGGGTCTTCAGGAGAGATGGGTAGTCAATCTGGGCTATTAGATAGTCACCTTTGTAGCTGCGGGGTCATACGACTGCTGTCCAGACCTGCATCCCATCACTAGAACCACTCTGAAGTACTCCCTGGAACTGACGTCATAACCAGTGACAAAAGACCACATTTTACACTCCCCCCGTGGCCTAGGGCATTGGTTGAGTGATGCTCAAACTGTTGGGGTGCAGCTGTGAGACCCTATTTTCAGAGATGATGTCTTCCACCCAACTCCCAAAAAGCTGTTGGGTCTTCAGGAGAGATGGGCAGTCGAGATGGGCAGTCGAGATAGACACACAGACGGTCACCTCTGTAGCTGAGCTCATTATCCTATGGTTCAATGTAATGTGTAAACATAGCCTAAGGCAAAGCATTCACCCTATCTTTAATAAAGCAACACACACACACACATACACACACACACACTACACCATAATCACACACATACACACACACACACACATAATCACACACATACACACACACACACAACCCACATAATCACACACATACACACACACACACATAATCACACACATACACACACACACAATAATACACACTAACACACACACATACAACTAATCACCACCAAACACATATATTCATTTCTTTAACTATCAAATAGGATGATGACAGCTTTCCAGAACTGCATCCCACCACAAACACCACTCTGGAGTACTCCCTGGAGAATTACGTCCTCAGTGACAGTGAGGAGCTACACTCTTCCCCCCTTGTGGCCTAGGGGTATTGAGTGCCGCCGCTCAAACTGTTTTGGGGTGCAGCAGTGGGACCCTATTTTCAGAGATGATGGCTCTCCACACAACTCTGAAAAAGCTGAAAGGGTCTTCAGGAGAGATGGGTAGTCCAGCTGGGCTATCAGTCACCTCTGCAGCTGTGGTGTCATCCAACAGCTGTCCAAACCTGCATCCCACCACAAGAACCACTCCGAAGTACTCCCTGGAAATGACATCAGAACCAGTGACAAAGATAAAGGCCACCTACTTCCCCCTGTGGTTTAAGGGTATTGAGTGCTGCTCTAACTGATGGGGTGCAGCTAGGAGACTCTATTTTCAGAGATAATATCCTCTACTTAACTCTCAAAAAGCTGAAAGGGTCTTCAGGAGAGATGGGTAGTCAATCTGGGCTATTAGATAGTCACCTCTGTAGCTGCGGGGTCATACGACTGCTGTCCAGACCTGCATCCCATCACTAGAACCACTCTGAAGTACTCCCTGGAACTGACGTCATAACCAGTGACAAAAGACCACATTTTACACTCCCCCCCGTGGCCTAGGGGCATTGGTTGAGTGATGCTCAAACTGTTGGGGTGCAGCTGTGAGACCCTATTTTCAGAGATGATGTCTTCCACCCAACTCCCAAAAAGCTGTTGGGTCTTCAGGAGAGATGGGCAGTCGAGATAGACACACAGACGGTCACCTCTGTAGCTGAGCTCATTATCCTATGGTTCAATGTAATGTGTGAACATAGCCTAAGGCAAAGCATTCACCCTATCTTTAATAAAGCATACACACACACACACATACACACACACACAACATATCACACACCATACACACATATCACACACATACACACACACACACACATAATCACACACACACACACACATAATCACACACATACACACATAATCACACACAACATATAATCACACACAATACACACACCACACACACATAATTACACACACACATATATTCATTCTAACTATCAAATAGGATGATGACAGCTTTCCAGAACTGCATCCCACCAACAAACACCACTCTGGAGTACTCCCTGGAGAATTACGTCCTCAGTGACAGTGAGGAGCTACACTCTTCCCCCTTGTGGCCTAGGGGTATTGAGTGCCGCCGCTCAAACTGTTTTGGGGTGCAGCAGTGGGACCCTATTTTCAGAGATGATGGTCTCCACACAACTCTGAAAAAGCTGAAAGGGTCTTCAGGAGAGATGGGTAGTCCAGCTGGGCTATCAGTCACCTCTGTAGCTGTGGTGTCATCAACAGCTGTCCAAACCTGCATCCCACCACCAAGAACCACTCCGAAGTACTCCCTGGAAATGACATCAAACCAGTGACAAAGATAAGCCACCTACTTCCCCCTGTAGGTATGATGCTCCTCAATGATGCGTGCACTAGAGACACTATTTTCAACGATAATATCTTAAACCCAAAAACTCCAAAAAAAAAACTGAAAGTCTTCAAAAGATTAATCAACCATTATTCACACATCGTAGATGCGGGGTATACAGCTTCCAGACTGCATCCCACCAAAAACCACTCTGAAGTACTCCCTGGAAATGACGTCATAAGTGACAAAAGCACATTTTCCCCCCCCGTGGCCTAGGGGATTGGTTGGTAGCTCAAACTGTTGGGGTGCAGCTGTGGACCCTATTTTCAGAGATGATGTCTTCCACCAACTCAAAAAGCTGTGGTCTTCAGGAGAGATGGGCAGTCAGATAGAAAACGTATCTTAGTGAGCTCTTCTAGCATGTTGGTGAACATCCAACAAGCATTCCTAAACTGCATCCCACACACAAAACACTCACACATACACAACAATAATCACAAACATAAAAAACTAATCCACCTACTACCACCACTAATACACTCCAACAATGATCACTAGAACCATTCACAGAGATAAATATCCTCTACCCAACTCTCAAAAGCTGAAAGGGTCTTCAGGAGAGATGGTAGTCAATCTGGGCTATTAGATAGTCACCTCTGTAGCTGCGGGTCATACGACTGCTGTCCAGACCTGCATCCCATCACTAGAACCACTCTGGAAATACTCCTGGAACTGACGTCATACCAGTGACAAAAGACCACATTTTACACTCCCCCCGTGGCCTAGGGGCATTGGTTGAGTGATGCTCAAAACTGTTGGGGTGCAGCTGTGAGACCCTATTTTCAGAGATGATGTCTTCCCACCAACTCCAAAAAGCTGTTGGGTCTTCAGGAGAGATGGGCAGTCGAGATAGACACACAGACGGTCACCTCTGTAGCTGAGCTCATTATCCTATGGTTCAATGTAATGTGTGAACATAGCCTAAGGCAAAGCATTCACCCTATCTTTAATATAAGCATACACACACACACACACATCACACACACACACACACACATATCACACACTACACACACATATCCCCACATACACAACACATACACACATACATACAACACACACACACACATACAACACACACATACACACATACATCACACACACACAATAATCACACATAAACACACACACACACAACACACATAACACACAAATCACCAACATATATTCATTCTTAACTATCAAATAGGATGATGACAGCTTTCCAGAACTGCATCCCACCACAAACACCACTCTGGAGTACTCCCTGGAGAATTACGTCCTCAGTGACAGTGAGGAGCTACACTCTTCCCCCTTGTGGCCTAGGGGTATTGAGTGCCGCCGCTCAAACTGTTTTGGGGTGCAGCAGTGGGACCCTATTTTCAGAGATGATGGTCTCCACACAACTCTGAAAAAGCTGAAAGGGTCTTCAGGAGAGATGGGTAGTCCAGCTGGGCTATCAGTCACCTCTGCAGCTGTGGTGTCATCCAACAGCTGTCCAAACCTGCATCCCACCACCAAGAACCACTCCGAAGTACTCCCTGGAAATGACATCAGAACCAGTGACAAAGATAAGGGCCACCTACTTCCCCCTGTGGTTTAAGGGTATTGAGTGCTGCTCTAACTGATGGGGTGCAGCTAGGAGACTCTATTTTCAGAGATAATATCCTCTACCCAACTCTCAAAAAGCTGAAAGGGTCTTCAGGAGAGATGGGTAGTCAATCTGGGCTATTAGACAGTCACCTCTGTAGCTGCGGGGTCATACGACTGCTGTCCAGACCTGCATCCCATCACTAGAACCACTCTGAAGTACTCCCTGGAACTGACGTTATAACCAGTGACAAAAGACCACATTTTACACTCCCCCCCCGTGGCCTAGGGGCATTGGTTGAGTGATGCTCAAACTGTTGGGGTGCAGCTGTGAGACCCTATTTTCAGAGATGATGTCTTCCACCCAACTCCCAAAAAGCTGTTGGGTCTTCAGGAGAGATGGGCAGTCGAGATAGACACACAGACGGTCACCTCTGTAGCTGAGCTCATTATCCTATGGTTCAATGTAATGTGTGAACATAGCCTAAGGCAAAGCATTCACCCTATCTTTAATAAAGCATACACACACACGCACACACATGCACATACAACACACATACCACACATACTCACACATATCACACACACAACACACACACACACATACATCCACACACACATACACACACACATACACATACATACACACACATACACACACACACACACATGCACATATATTCATCTTAACTATCAAATAGGATGATGACAGCTGTCCAGAACTGCATCCCACCACAAACACCACTCTGGAGTACTCCCTGGAGAATTACGTCCTCAGTGACAGTGAGGAGCTACACTCTTCCCCTGTTGCGGCCTAGGGGTATTGAGTGCCGCCGCTCAAACTGTTTTGGGGTGCAGCAGTGGGACCCTATTTTCAGAGATGATGGTTTCCACCCAACTCTGAAAAAGCTGAAAGGGTCTTCAGGAGAGATGAGTAGTCCAGCTGGGCTATCAGTCACCTCTGCAGCTGTGGTGTCATCCAACAGCTGTCCAAACCTGCATCCCACCACCAGAACTACTCCGAAGTACTCCCTGGAAATGACATCAGAACCAGTGACAAAGATAAGGGCCACCTACTTCCCCCTGTGGTTTAAGGGTATTGAGTTCTGCTCAAACTGATGGGGTGCAGCTAGGAGACCCTATTTTCAGAGATAATATCCTCTACCCAACTCTCAAAAAGCTAAAAGGGTCTTCAGGAGAGATGGGTAGTCAATCTGGGCTATTAGACAGTCACCTCTGTAGCTGCGGGGTCATACGACTGCTGTCCAGACCTGCATCCCATCACTAGAACCACTCTGAGGTACTCCCTGGAACTGACGTCATAACCAGTGACAAAAGACCACATTTTACACTCCCCCCCGTGGCCTAGGGGCATTGGTTGAGTGATGCTCAAACTGTTGGGGTGCAGCTGTGAGACCCTATTTTCAGAGATGATGTCTTCCACCCAACTCCCAAAAAGCTGTTGGGTCATCAGGGAGATGGGCAGTCGAGATAGACACGCAGACGGTCACCTCTGTAGCTGAGCTCATTATCCTATGGTTCAATGTAATGTGTGAACATAGGGTGAATGATTTGCCTTAGGCTATCTTTAATAAAGCATACACACACACACACACACAAACACATACTCACACATACTCACACATACACACACACACACACACACACACATACTCACACACACATACACACACACATACACATACATACACACACATACACACACATACACACACACACACATAATCACACACATACACACACACACACACACACACACACACACACACACACACACACCACATGCACATATATTCATTCTTAACTATCAAATAGGATGATGACAGCTGTCCAGAACTGCATCCCACCACAAACACCACTCTGGAGTACTCCCTGGAGAATTACGTCCTCAGTGACAGTGAGGAGCTACACTCTTCCCCTGTTGTGGCCTAGGGGTATTGAGTGCCGCCGCTCAAACTGTTTCGTGGTGCAGCAGTGGGACCCTATTTTCAGAGATGATGGTTTCCACCCAACTCTGAAAAAGCTGAAAGGGTCTTCAGGAGAGATGAGTAGTCCAGCTGGGCTATCAGTCACCTCTGCAGCTGTGGTGTCATCCAACAGCTGTCCAAACCTGCATCCCACCACCAGAACCACTCCGAAGTACTCCCTGGAAAATGACATCAAACCAGTGACAAAGATAAGGGCCACCTACTTCCCCCTGTGGTTTAAGGGTATTGAGTTCTGCTCAAACTGATGGGGTGCAGCTAGGAGACCCTATTTTCAGAGATAATACTCCTCTCACCCAACTCTAAAAAGCTAAAGGGTCTTCAGAGAGATGAGTAGTCCACTGGCTATTCAGTCACCTCTAGCTGAGGTGTCATACAGCTGTCCAGAACCTGCATCCCACACAGAACCACTCTGAGTATCCTGGGAATGGACTCCAGTGACAAGTAAGAATCTCCCTGTGTAGGTTATTGAGTCTGCTTCAAAATGTTTGGTTGTAGATGGAGACCTATTTAGAGATGATTTCTACCATCTAAAAAGCTAAAGGGTCTCAGAGAGATGAGTGTCCACGGATCAGTCATACTTGTAGCTTATGTATCAAACTGCTGTCCAAACCTGCATTCCACCCTATAGACACCTCAGGCCAGTTACCCTGAAATGACAGAACCAGTACAAATCCTCATTCATATTCACTGCATTAAGTGTATATTGTATCTGATCAAATGATTTATAGAGATTTCTCTCTATAAAAGACTACATACACTGCCTACAAGCAAAGCCAGCAGATGGGACTCACATGGAGCTATAAACTCACATTGTACCTAGTACACCTGGTGACAGCACCCCTGTCCATACCGAAGACAAGAATTCCTATTCAGATGTCAGCATCAATGTTTTGTATCTGTATTTAGATTCTCTCTTACAAGCACCCTCACAGCAGACCCGATCCATATCTATGTACATAGAGTGCACCTTCCACTCGGCTTCCAGCTCCTCCTCGGCTTTCTCGTCTATGGCTGCATCCTTCCTCTCTGTTTTGGGATCCGCCGGGGACAGACTCGGGATCAGCTCTCCGCTCCGCCGTTTCTTCATCAGGACCGTTGGGGCCGGCGCTCCACACAGAACGTGCGGGTGATGACGTCACAGCTTAGCGCGCGTCATCCGCAGTGAAGCGTCATAGCAGAGGTTGGGAGCAGGGGGCGGAGCTTAAGATGTTTACACTATTCTTATGTAGCTATTAGGAACAGTGCAGCACTGGGAGCATCTCATTATATGTGCTCTGTGGGGTTATATAGCTATGGAGGACAGTGCACTGGGGCATCATATTATATGTACTCTGTGGGGTTATATAGCTATGGAGGACAGTGCACTGGGGGCATCATATTATATGTACTCTGTGGGGTTATATAGCTATGGAGGACACTGCACTGGGGGCATCATATTATATGTACTCTGTGGGCAGTGGCGTAACTTCAGGCCCAGGGGCCCCAATGCGAAAGCTCCAACGGGGCCCCCAAGTATTGCAAATCTTTAATAGTATTAGTCTTTTTCTATAGGCCAAAGGGACTTTTGGGGCCCCCTAGGCTGCAGGTCCCGGGGGCGATCGCAACCCCTGCACCTATTGTAGTTACGCCCCTGTCTGTGGGGTTATATAGCTATGGAGGACAGTGCACTGGGGGCATCATATTATATGTACTCTGTGGGGGATATACTATACTGAGGTCTGTGGGGACATCATATTATATGGGGATATTACACTGGGGCTCTGGAGAAATCATATTATATGGGGTCTGTGGGAGATATTACACTGGGACAGAGGAAACACCATATTATATGGGGTCTTTGGGGGATATATTATACTGAGGCCTGTGGGGACATCATATTATATGGGCTCTGTGGGGGATATATTATACTGAGGTCTGTGGGGACATCATATTATATGAGGGATATTACATTGGGGCTGTGGGGACATCATATTACATTGGGGTCTGTAGGGGATATATTATACTGAGGTCTGTGGGGACATCATATTATATGGGGGATATTGAACACTAAATGCGCATGCATGCATCGGGTAGTTCGGAATGCCACCGCCATCTGTGGACACCCAGGTGTACAAATATGGCAGCTATATTACGCACTTGGAGGTGCAGAAAGCTCGCACAGGGAGGCAGAAGGTTGGAGCATGCTGAGACACTGATGTGCTAGCACTGCTATATCACTGACAGAAAGCACTGACCCGGTGTTTGGCCACTACAGCTTTCAGTAACATTAGCAGTAGCATCTACCCCATGTACATCTCCAACACCAAGCGTATTCTTCCTTCCACCATGCCTATTTTCCTTCCCCTTTCCTCCATGACCTCGGGATTTCACACTCAAGTTTAATGCACACAGATTTGGAAGCCACTTGTTTGAGGTCAAATAAAAGGTTATTTGACAACAGACAGATATTTGGCAATGAGTTTTTTGAAAGCCTATAAAAACCTTTTTATGGGAAACAAATATTTGGCAATGAATTGTTTGAGGCCAAAAAAAGCCTTTCATGGTAACCAAAAAGATTTGGCAATCATTTGTTTGAGGCCAAAAAGAGCCTTTTTAGGGGTAACACAAATATTTCATACTCACTTCTTTGAGGCCAAAAAAAGCCTTTTTTGGGGAAACAGAATTTGGTCATCACCTGTTTGAGGCCAAAGAAAGCCTTTTTAGTTTTTTTGTGTAAACAGAATAATTTGGCAATCACTTATTTGAGGCTAAAAAAACGTTTTTGAGGGAAACAAATGATTTGGCGAGTTGAGGCCAAGAAAAGCCTAAAAAGGCTACACAATTTGTGGATTTCCTGATGAAGAAACGGGGACACACTCCGAAATGTGTACTGTAGAATAAGCCACTATTTCTTTCTTTTAGTTGTTCTTCTCCTCTTCAATCAACATCACTACTTTATCTGGTTCCTACATTCTGCATTGATTAGAAGCAGAAATTGACTAAGGAAAACACTTGCAGTGTTTTTTCTGAAGTTCTTTTGAGGATGTCTATTGAAACATTTTGTGACTGTACACATATTTTTAGTGTGACATACCAGTAGGAGCACATAAAGAATGAATTCAAAATACATTCCTGAGTGGGCCCAAGTAACCCCAATAAGGCCAAATAACAAGTGTCAAGCTTGGAAATGTAGACTTATTCTTTATTGGCCATAGATCCTAGTTACTAACTGGCTCATAGTTCGTATAAAATAATAGAAAATGAAAACGCACACACAAGTGAAAACAATGGCTGGTTTGCTGCTCCAATATGTAAAAATTGTGATCTTTGGGGAAGAACCTCCTGCTACATTATTTTGTTTACTGTACTGGTGATCCATTATGCTTGGTTTACTGTTTGGGAAATGACTTGTTCAATAGCAGCCACCCACATTGTATTGATCAGTAGACAAAGCTTTCATCCTTTGAGACCTCCAGAGGGGTTCTTTGTGTTAAGGACAGGGAATGGCATGCTTCTGAAGGGGTAAAAGCAAATGACATAATAAGTATAACAAATAACATTAACTATACTGAATGTGAGATGTATTTCCAAACATTACATGCAAGTCCAATGTCGTTCAGACCGCAACCATCCTGTCACCTGGACAATCCAACTCTTCATAATACCATCTACAGACACAATTAGAGAACGTCATTACTACAATAGGACATTAGTCCTCCCTCTTAAGGGTTCCCTTAGGCGAGAAGAAGATGTAAAAATATGTTTTGTCAGGACAAAAAAAACACAATTTTGCAAAATATCAACTTGGCCACACTGCTTGAATTTAAAAAGAAATATTACAAACATTGAATATAACATTAGTTTTCCTAATGTATAATCTGGTAATAGGAAGCAATAATCAGTCCTGTAGTCATCCTATATTAGAAACTAATCCCTATACCCATATTCAATTGACAACTGGTTGGAAATGTATAATAAGGGTTGTGTAAGCAAAAACAACTGTGTTCTCTGTCTATAAAGCATCTAAATATTTTGAACAGCAATTCTACAGATTAGCATTATAGAATATTTTAAGCAATCATGGATTATGAGTTACATGATGTGCTCCTGTACAGTACACCTCAATTTATAAGTACGATGATTTTTACCTTAGTCATAGTGAATGTGGCTTAACTGCAAAACCTAAAACAGCCTATAAATAAAAGTAGGACAGTTACTGAAATAAATAGACTTCTTTTATTCCTTAATAGTTACAACACAAGGGGTTGTCCAAACATGCAGTCAAATAAGATACTTTAAATAACAATGATATGAAGAATTAAATAAGTCATATTCTCTTACTGATGTTTACCTGGTCCCTCTTCAATATGATGTGATGACACAAACATGTGGCCGATACAGTTAGTCATCAGGTGGCGTACTGCTAATAGCGGCAGACCATACGGCTAGTATGGGGACCAGGATTAGGGCCAGGCTCGGCTCCAGGTTTTTGTGGGCCCCGGGCAAAAGAGTCTCAGTGGGCCCATTTAACACGTACTGGATATACCGTACATTATATATACCGTATATACTCGTGTATAAGCCGACCCGTGTATAAGCGACCCCCCTACTTTTGCCCTCAAAACCTGGGAAAACCTATTGACTCGTGTATAAGCCGAGGGTGGACCCCAGCACAGGTATACAGCCCCCAGCAGTGTGGTATACAGGCCCCCCCAGTGGTATACAGGCCTCCCCAGTGGTAGTATACAGCAGCCTCCCCAATGGTAGTATACAGCAGCCTCCCCAGTGGTAGTATACAGCAGCCTCCCCAGTGGTATATACAGGCCCCAGCAGTATATACAGCAGCCCCAGTGGTATACAGCAGCCTCCCCAGTGGTATATGCAGGCCCCAGCAGTATATACAGCAGCCCCAGTGGTATAGAGCAGCCTCCCCAGTGGTATATACAGGCCCCAGCAGTATTACAGCGCCTGTATACCGATGGGGGGGGCGCCTGTATATGACTCGTGTATAAGCCGAGGGAGGGACTTTTCAGCACATTTTTTTGTGCTGAAAACTCAGCTTATACACAAGTATATACGGTATATATAAAATATATATATATATATATATAAATGGCTGTGAACCCCAACATATAAGACAGCGTGGGGCCCCTGGACACCGGCCTCTGTCTGCTGAGCTGCCTTTCTAAGGTAATGGTAGGCAACATGCAACATTTATCAGATACCCATGACGGATGTCCAAGTTAACACAAGTTCGATATTCAATGCTGCATAATATTATCAGTCTCCTCACCATTTGATGTTGCTCATTTAAATGCTGTAACATATGCAATGATGAATTCCATCACATTGCAATTTTGAAGAACAGCTGTACTGTACAGTCACTGCAAATCATAGCAGCCATTCTTCACTGATTAAGGCTGCCTTCACATTTGCATTCCCCTCCGCAGCGTTCTGGTGAGGGGATCCGCAATGTGACCGCAGCACCGCAAGTCCCTAACTTTATAATGGGAGCGCACGGTGCTGTGCATGACCGTGTGCACCCATTCACTGCCATATGTAATCTGTGCACAGGCAGATGCCTGCGCACAAATCACCCACTCTCGTCCGCACCACGAATGCGACATGTTGCATTTCTGGTGCAATGAGACTGGGTGATTTGTGCGCAGGCACCCGCCTGCGCACAGATCGCATATGGCAGTAAATGGGTGCGCACGGTCTTGCGCAGTCAAGCGCAGCACCGTGTGCTCCCATTATAAAGATAGGGGCTTGCGGTGCTGCGGTCACATTGCGGATCCCCTCCGCAGAACACTGCTAAGGGGAACGCAAATGTGAAGGTAGCCTAAGAATGGTTGAAGTGTCCACACACTTTTCTGGCAATGAGTATAACCTTTTTATAAGGTATACTCTGACCCCCATTGTACCTATGGCTAGATAAGGGAGACGACTGCCAGACATCAGTGGGGAGGGGGGCACCACAAAAGACATCAAGTCCATTCACTTGCTGTCTCCACTCCATTCACAATGCATTTACTGTCGGTGCTGATTGCTGGAATTTAAGGGGAGACAGTAAGTTAGCATCACAGTGCAACTAACCTGCTTTGTCCCTGTGGCACCTCCCACTGTAAAGTCTGGCAACAAGTAAAACATTCTGATTGGAGTGGAGACATCAAGCTAGGCTGTGTTCTCTCCAATCAAAGCACATTTACTGTCAGCAGCAGCTGCCAGACTTCGGTGTAGGACACTGCAGGGACTGTATCTATTTATTAAAAACTTACTATTACGCACTGCCACCGGCACCCCGTCCCGTACCGTGTGCACCTCAGCTGTGTTCAGAGTGAGCTCTGCTCCAGCTCGCTCTGCCTGGCTGGCTGCAGCTGCACCGCCTCCATACACTAACTTCTGAAATGGAGACGGTGCAGTGCGTGCGTACCACTACAGAACGCATAGAGGAGGGTGGTTGATAAATACTCTACCTCCTCCTCTTCTATGCGCTCCACAGTTTGGATTGCAAGGCAGCGCTGCGGAAGTGTCGGGCCAGAGGCGGAGCGGGGTCTGGCGGCTGGAATGAGATTAATCTTAAAGCACCGTATAGCGCTGGTAAAATAACAATATCGGCGCGGCGGTGCATGATGCGGGCGGGCGGCGGTGGGCCCCTCAGTCACGCCAGGGCCCTGGCATTTGCCTGGGTACGCCGGGTGCTGACGCCGGCCCTGATTAGGGCAACCCAGTACCAATACTGAGACACCCATTCCCCTCCACCTTTACACTTTTAATTTTATCTACTTCCTAGATGCAGATACAGCTGGAAGTTATAATGGAGTACCTCCCTCTTCCATCATTTTCCCCATAAGTCTGAGCTCAGACATCTCAGCACAGTCGGCACAATAACGTCACTACATTGCATCCACTGTGCAACACTTGAAACAACTCACTGCAGAGACTGGAGAAACAAAGGTTTGGGGAGCGCTGACCATTTATGTTTAAACCAGTGAGTACAATATGGCTGCCAATATACTTTATTTAGCACTATGTGAGGACATTGTACTATTTAGGGTACCTTTACACGCCGCAATATCGCCTGGTGATATGAGGCGATCTAACGTGCGCATGCACGATTTTCACGCTCGTCTCAGATCGCCGATGGCGCTATTACACGCCGTAATCTCGTCCTGAAAAAAAGCCGATGTGTTGTCCCGGAAATCGCGACACCCAGAGCGGCAATAATCGGTCGACTTCCGTCACCGCTTCACACGCCACAATCCCAAAGGTAATGTGGGCGTACATGTTCAGACATAGGCATGCCACAGTGCACTACACCGCTCCCCAAACACGCTCATTGGACAATGCAACAGCGTTACGATTGGCCAGCCTGCTCTGGAAGGCTGGCTAATACATGACACCATTGTCTATCGAACTTTGTCATTAATACACGCTCGTGTTGTGGATAGTGGCTAGTGCAACACACTTTCGAGGCGCAAAAGCGTCACACAGGAGCGGCGTTGTGCAGAACAGTGGCTTACACTACACAATGGCTATGTGTGCATCTATAGCTAATCGCGGTAACATACAAAATACACTATAAACATATGTGCCTGCATTGTTCCACGCCATGGCTGAACTATGTGTGTGTACTGGAGCGTACCTACATCCCCCACAAACACCATTGCATTCTTCATGTGTGTGGACACGTTCCCATGTGGCCAAACACATCATAATAGACATGTACACACAGTCATGCCATACAGTGTGGGCCAAAGTGCTGGACCTGTGTACTGGACATTAGCAGACAATGCTGCACAGACCCATCAATCACAATTCACGTATCGCATACCTTTGTGCATATCATAAAGCTATGTGCAACTGCCCTGGATTCAAAGGTAACGACAGACACAGGTAGGTAGTTTTTTTTTTTAGTTAGACTTTTTTGTGCACAAAGAAAAGCTTTTTTACAACACACACAAAACATTACAAACAGAAGTATTAACATCACATGCATAAAGAAAACATGATGAGAAATAATGGGCATACAAAAAAAAATTACAGTATTGAACCCAAAACCCCAAAAAAAACCTAACTAACTAAGGTACACCAAAACAGCACCATAATCCTCCTGGTGCAGCCACCCTGGTGACTCCACCCTCATCCTCATGTTTATGCCTCACAACACCAGCCACCCTGCACCTGCTGGTGCTGCCAGGCCACTGCCCCAGGGCCATTAAAGTAGGAGCAGTATGCGTCTCTGCAGTTCCTGGCATCCTGCTTACTCTGACCATGGCTCAGCGGCTGGAGTGGTGCCACACCATGCTCCGAAGCACGCCAATCCCCGGGACGGACCTTCCCTTTTTTCAAATGTGCCCAGATCCCCCCTCCTTGTGTATGCTTAACCCCTGTGCACCAAAACCTTCACCTTTCTGACCAGTGTTAACTTCCAAGGTAATAATTATGGAACACTTCAATGGCTCACAGTAGTTGCGATATTGTTTTTTCGTAAGATATTGTACTTTATTTTATTTGTTAAATTAGGACAATATTTTTTGCATTTATTTGTGAAAATATCTGAAATTTGGCTATAAATTTATTAGAATCTGTGAGTCCTCAGTGGTTGATACCTTTTAATGGCTAACTGAAAGAAAGGTAAGCAAAGCAATTTTCTGGAAGTTCTCAGTTCTCGGCGGTAGACGCTAAGGTGCAGCTTGGCAATGCCTGCTGGAACCAAAAAATGGTAGCTACCACCACACACTGCAGATCCGATCCCACAGCTTTTCCCCATCCTCTGTGGACCCTGCAAACCTGCCACCTGCACTTCCGCTCCACCATCACAATTTTCCTTGGTAAGACATGGTGGGTTCAGGATGGGGGTCATGTAGAAGGATGAAAAACATATATACCAGGATGGGGGGCCATGTACAAGGATGGGGGATATATACCAAGATAGGGGGTCATATACAATGATGAGGGTATATATACCAAAATAGGGGGTCATGTACAATGATGAGGGATCTACACCAGGATGGGGGGCATGTACAAGGATGTGGAATATATACCAAGATAGGGGGTCATGTACAATGATGAGGGATCTACACCAGGATGGGGGGCATGTACAAGGATGTGAAACATATATACCAAGATAGGGGGTCATGTACAATGATGAGGGATCTACACCAGGGTGGGGGCATGTACAATGATGAGGGACATATATACAGTTGGGAAAAAAAGTACTTAGTCAGCCACCAATTGTGCAAGTTCTCCCACTTAAAAAGATGATAGAAGGGGGGCGTGGCTAAGCGCTGATGTGAGCGGACGCGCGGCTGTGAACCTCCGCCATCACAGCGACGATTTATCCTGCACAGAGCCCGAGCCTCAACAGCTGAGCACCGGTGACCAATGTCGGAAGGCCCCTGGAGCCAGGGGAGAACATCGGGACGCCTCAGGGAAACAGAGATGGTCCGCAAACGGCAGAAGGAGTTTGGAGGCGGGAGCGGTGCGGCCGGCCAAGATGGCGCTGAGAGGGAGGAGGAGGCGGGAAGAAGAAATGCAGCCTACTCCCGGAGACTGGAGATAGCAGAGAAGCTGCAGAGGTATGCCAGGGAAGCTGATTCCCCAAGCACACAAACCCAGCAGAAGGGGGGAGAGGAGGAAGAGGAGATATCTGCAGTTCGGGAGAAGACAGGGCTGGCAGAGGAAGAGTTAATAAGCCCAGATGGGAGAGGAATCTGATGGAGACCAGGAGGAGGAGAGTGCAATGGAGGAAGAGCCCACATTGAAAGATGTATTTCAGATAGTGTCTTATTGTAAAACAACTTTAACTGCACTCACACAACAAGTGCATACTGTGAGAGAGGAGGTGGGAGGAATTAAAGCTGCAATGCACAAAGCTAATGCACGGCTGAATGAGGTGGAGAGGAGAGTTGGCGATTCAGAGGATCAAGTGGTGAAGATTCAAAAGGTGCAGCAGCAGCAGGGGCAGAAGATAATAGTGGTGACCAATAAATCTGATGACCTCAAAAATCGGTCAAGACGCAACAATCTGCGGCTAGTGGGATTCCCTGAAAGGGTGGAGGGCAGTGACCCCACAGAGTTTGTTGAGAAATGGCTGATGGCAAAATTCGGGGCGGACCAACTGTCACGGGTCTTCGCAGTGGAAAGAGCCCACCGAGTCCCATGAGACCTCCGGTGCCTGGTGAAGCTCCCCGCACTATGCTGGCCAGAATTATGAACTGCAGAGATAGGGACAGCATCCTCCGCAGAGCTATCAGAATGACTGACAACACTTATGATGGGAAACGTATAGAGATTTATCTGGATTACTCAGCAGAGGTCCAAAGGCTGCGCATGAGATATAGTGAAGTGAAACGACAACTCAGAGGGCTGAAAATAAAGTATTCTACAATATACCCAGCGAAGCTGCGTGTGGAAGCACTGGGTAGAGTGCAGTTTTTTCCCAATCCGGAGGAAGCGACGGCCTGGATGGAGCGCAATCGAGCTAAACTTAAGGGAGGAGGAGGACAAGATGGTAACACTTGATTGCAGCAGTATGCATTGATTACAACAAGTGTGGCGGACATGGGGAACTAAGTGGCCCTCCTGTTTGATGGGGCTAGGCTAAGCCAACAACCAAATTGTTTTTTATTTTTCCGGCAGTTTTTCTGACTGGGATTTTCAGTTTTCATCCTGGTTTTGTTTATATTGTTACAAACTACGGACACTGTGAGAATGGTATCAGGACTCTGAGATGATGAAGCCCTCCTTTTGTGGGCTTATACTATGGCGGAGGGAGAGCCGGGAACTTCTACCACATTACCTGATGAACGTGGGGGAGATGCTTACACGGCGGTGGGAGGTGCCGTATCCCCACTCTTGCTGTTCGCAGCGGGAGTCCTTAGGAGGAGAGAGGGGAGGGAGGAGGGGGGGAGGGGAGGGAGGGGAATTGGGCAAGGTATGCTAAGGTTTATTCAAAAGGAGAGAGTTAAAGATGTCGGGGTACTGGATGCATATTGTTGGTTAGGATGCCTATGTAAAGTGTTCTTTTATATAGATACTGGTTCACAACGCAATAAGAATATTAGGTTGGAATGTCAGGGGTGTATCAGACAAAACTAAAAGAGCTGCAGTCCTACAGTATGTAAAAACAAGTGAAGCCATGATTATTTGTTTACAAGAGACACATCTTACAGGTGACAGGGTGGCTATCAAGGCCCTGGATAATGAAAGCATACCACTCAACCTATTCAACTTACTCTAGAGGGGTGTCACTGTTGGTACGAAATAATGCCCAATTTGAGGAACTGGAGGTACACATCGATAAGGAAGGTCAATTTGTTTGGGTTGTATGTAAGTTGTTTGGACAAAAGATGACATTGGTGGCTCTGTACATTCCACCACCGTATTCCAAAACGAAGTTACAAGAGGTGATGGAGTTGACTAGAGTGAAAGGAGAATCACCGGTTCTCATACTAGGAGACGTGAACAATGTGATGAATGAAAGCTGGGATAAATTGAGGACTGGAGAGCCAAATTAACAGAATGACAGATTGTCGGCGTTTGGGAATTATGTTACGGAACTTGGCCTGATTGACATATGGAGAGTAAGAAATGAGGGAAAGAAGTGCTTTTCGTGCCACTCGACCACTCACGGTACTTTATCTAGGATTGATCTGGCGTTGGGGGATGCGGATATGAATGGGTTGGTGAGGGATGTCGAATATCTGCAAAGAGCGCTGTCTGATCACAGCCCGTTGCAGGTCACACTGCAGCTGGACGTTAGAAGGGGTAAGCAGGGGGAATGGTCCTTACACCCGACGTGGCTTAAGAGTTTAGATTTGAACATAATAGAGGATGAGCTGGTTCAATTCTTTCATGATAATGAGGGGAGTGCGGAGGTAACAATAGTGTGGGATGACATGAAGGCCTTTCTAAGAGGGATTTTTATTAGAGACATCGCCCAATGTAATGGTGGGTTTACACACACCAATCATTGTATCCAATCTCTGAACCAATCTCTGGTTGCAGTGAAATCACGGACACATAGTTCCATTTTGTGGCTGTGTACAACATGGAGCAATCTGTCCATGATTTCACTGCAACCAGAGATTGGTTCAGAGATTGGATACAATGATTGGTGTGTGTAAACCCACCATAAGACACGCAATAAATTAGCTGACCAAGCAATAAAGGATGCGCTGACTAGGGCAGAGGTAGACATGACAATGACACCCACCAGAGAGAATCATGGCAGACTTAAAGACGCGAAGGTAGCGGTGAATGAGATGCATTTGGAAGGGAGCGAAAGGAAAAGAGCTTTCCAACAAGCAGTATTTTATGAAGAGGGGGAGAGAGTGGGACATTTATTGGCAGTAATATCGGCTGCTCAAAGAGAGAGTAATCGTGTCTATAAGTTGAGGGATGCAGGAGGTAATTTAGTCACGGATACGCCGGATATATTAGATGTCTTTCAAGAGTTTTACTCTAGTCTATACACATCTACTTCAGAAGCTGGAGATAAGGAAATGGAGGAGTTTTTGGAGGGGGTGACGCTTCCCAGATTGGCGGAAACTGACAGGCTGAGATTAGATGAGCCCCTTGAGGTAGAAGAGGTGGAAAGGGCGATTTCTTCTATGTCGGCGAGTAAGGCGCCTGGGGCTGACGGGATTCCGGGTGAGGTATACAAAGAATTTTCAGAACTACTGGCACCTAGATTGAAGCAGGTATTTGAAGGAGCACGAGACAGGGGGGCACTTGCAGGGTCAATGGAGGAGGCAGTAATAGTGGTGCTACCCAAGGAAGGGAAAGACCCGGAGTGCGTGGAATCATACAGGCCGATTTCCTTGTTGACGGCTGACGTCAAGATACTGGCTAAAATCCTTGCCACTCGCCTGTCTGGGGTGATACAGAGCCTTATACATACGGATCAGTCTGGATTCGTTCCTGGTAGATCAACGGCAATAAATTTGAGACGCCTTTTTCTCAATTTACAGTTACCAGCAGATAATAGTGGCGGGAGAGTGGTGGTATCGCTTGACGCCAGAAAGGCCTTTGACAGTGTTGAGTGGGGGTTTCTGTGGAAAGTAATGGGTCTGATGGGGTTTAGAGATGGATTTATATCTTGGGTGAAGCTACTATACTCTTCGCCAAGAGCAGCTGTCAGGGTGAATGGGGCACAATCTGAGATGTTTAGGTTATACAGGGGAACCAGACAGGGGTGTCCGTTGTCTCCACTACTTTTTGCGGTGGCAATGGAGCCCCTAGCTGTCAAAATCAGAATGACTAGAGAAGTGGCTGGATTTCAATTTGGTAACATCATGGAAAAGATAGCGTTGTATGCAGACGATGTATTGCTATTTTTAGAAAATGCGGGGAGGCACTGGAAGAGTAATGGGAATAATAAAGGAGTTTGGTAGTGTATCGGGCTTACAGATCAACTGGGACAAATCCTGCATCATGGCGGTGGACGGGGAACTAGGGGCGGAGGACATAGCTGAACAGGGGAGACAACTTCAGGTGGTGTCAAAGTTTAAATACCTAGGAGTATGGGTGACTCTCCCAATAGGGAAATATTGGGATCTGAATATTACTCCACTTTTGGAGACCTTTAAAAGGAAAGTTACTGCCTGGTGTAAGCTGCCTCTGTCGGTGACTGGCAGGGTCAATTTGATCAAGATGGTGTTGATGCCTCAGTTGATGTACATGTTACATAACTCCCCAGTCTGGATAGCCAAGAAAAAATTTCATGGGTTGACGCCATCTTTAGATCCCTGATATGGGGCAGGAGATCTGCTAGGATCAAATTTGAAACCCTTCAGAGAGGGAAAGAGGAGGGGGGACTGGCGGTTCCGAATGCTTGGATATATTATTTGGCGGGGCAGGGCCAACACATGAGGGGATGGAGAGAACATAATATTGAGGGATCCACTGGCCGGCTTCTTCGTCACATCTCAGGCAGAGATCCCCTGGTTCGGGGGTTAGAGGATGGCATGTTGAAAAGTTGAGCTTGCGGCACCCTACGATGTATCTCATTCAAATGAGCTGGAATGCTATAAAAAAAGTGCGCGGAGTGAAGGGATTGACGGTTTATTCGCCGGTTTGGGGTAACGTGTACCTAAGGGAATTTTATAAAATGGGAGAGATGAAACATTGGCAGAAGAAGGGTGTGAGGAATGTGGAGCACCTGACTAGAGAGGGGAGGGTACAACCTTTTTCGGTGTTAAGGGACACATATAATATACTGAGCTCTTGGGAGTTTCAGTACTCCGGGATTAGGCATGCTTGGCTGGCACAGCAGAAAACGAAAGACTTGACTATTCATAAAGACATCACGCTGGATTATATCTTGTGAGGTATGAATCGGGGAACCCGCTTGCATAACGACAACAAACACGTGTTTATAAGTTAACCAATGTCTACCCGTTTATTTTTCACATATTAATAACATAACCCGGGTAGCATGTTTGACACATATCACATTGATTATAAACACCATACATTTACATATAACATTACATAACACTTATTGCACATGACATCTTATTGTAACCCGGGACCTGTAACCATCTCTCTATACCCATTGGAGCTCTACTAACAGCTCCTGTGGTGGCTACGGCCTCCGGCCTATATATATATTTCACATACATTTAACATCAAGTACCATATCAACGGGCCCCATGGGTCCCAATGGCGGAACCAGCCGCCTGGCTCTATTTCCCCAGCTTCATACTACCCCGGAATCAGGACTCCTGCCTGACCGGGTTCTTACATACAATATGTGATCCATCCTATAAGCCACCATGGACCACACACGTCCTTTCACTCGCTCACAGCCCATCATACACATCCATGGACTGTGGCTCCTCTGGGCTCAGAACAGGGATTGGCAAACCCTAGTAACCCGTGGGGTGAACCACACGTTACCCAGTACGGGAGCCCTTCTAACCCCTGCTTCTGACCTCTCGTACACACATTCTGGTTCATCAGGTCCTTTAACTGAGTACTCCGACTCGGACCCAAAGGCGGTCTATGCCCGCCTGGCACACTACATAAAATTGCCTCCCAAAGGGCTACATTCAATCGCCTCCCGAAGGGCTACATACAATCCGGTTCATCAGGACCTTTAACTGATTCCACTGAGTCGGTCCCAAGGGCGGTCTATGCCTGCCTGGCACAGTTCATACATCGGCCCCTATAGGGCTACATTCACTCGCTGGGTCTTTTTAGAAAGCCATACAGTACTTATAAGGTTCAACAGGTCCTTCACTGGACCTAATGGTGGCTACACTCGCCTAGCATGATTTACACACAAGGTGCACAGTTCACACAATCATTCAGGAACTGCTTTTCTTACCGGGCACGGATCCGGGTCTCGCTACCTGTGTCACAGGTTCCACCAGGCATCCCCACAGGCCCCTTCCCGGACGTGAGGTGAACCACGCCCGGACCAGCGTCCACGGGTCAACCACGGCTTCCCCCTCCAGGTGCGGCCACGACCCCGGACCTCGGCACCGGCATGGAGCTAGCATGCTCCCTTCAGGTGCACACAGAGCCTCTGGACTGCTCTGCACTTGGCTGGCAACCAGCCCACATGCTCTCAGGCTGATCTCGGGCTGAGAATTAATCTCTCAATCCCTCAGCTGGCTGACTCTTATCGTGCCGGCCACACCCACACTGAGTCACCCAGCTGGGCTGCTATTCCTCTGGACACACCCATCTGACACACCCACCTGGCTGTCAGCAATCACTCATTACATCCCTTTCCTCAGGGCTTCCTCGATCTCATGAGCCACTCATTAGTCACATTAAACCTCATTGTGTTCAGGATAGGTTCAAGCAGCATTATCACAGGAAAACCGGCCAGTGTTCACAGGATCCTCCTGATCCTGCATGTGATGCGCCCCGGCCATGAGGATCATGCCGGCGGTGCCTCACAATCTGTATGACGGGTAATACTAAGGGAGTGATATCGGGTATTTATAACGATCTGCTACATGCCTTCTTGGGGAAAATCCGATTGAAAGCTAAAAGTAAATGGGAAGAAGACTTGGGAGAATTGTCGGAGGAACAATGGGAGGCCATATTAGAGAGTCTATCACTCAGCGAGCAGGCTAGACTTTCCCAACTGTACATAATACACAGGGTTTACAGAACTCCAGAAGTGTTTAAGTCAGGTTTAAGGAAGGATTCTGAGTGTCCCAGATGTGGCTCAGATGAGGCTGGATTGCTGCATATGCTGTGGACTTGCCCTCGTCTTGCTGCATTTTGGATAACAGTAATCACAAAAATAGAAAGGGCATACGAATGCACAATTGAACAAAATCCAATAGTATGTGTGTTGGGAGAGGTGTCTGAGATATTGGCTCCTGAAATTAGTAGGACGGCCATAGCCAGGCTCTTATATGTGGCACGGAAATTAATAGCCAGCAGGTGGATTGATAGATCTCCTCCAACTAGAAGGGAATTTATATGCCGGACGCGACAGATCATTAGACTAGAAGGGAAAATCTATAGAAAAAGGAACAAGGAGCACTTATTTGACAAAACATGGGCAGCATGGCTGGCAACAGTGTGATGAAGAATTTCAGTGGATCTGATCCAGGTACAGCTGGTAAAAGGGACAACTGAAGCGTACTAAGAAGGAGAGGGAAGGGGAAGGGTTTCTTATGTTATGTTTTGCTTTGATTGATTAACATGTTAGTCAATTATCAGTGAATACTGTGTGTTATTATGATGTTTTGTAATATAAAATCAATACAAAGAACTGGTTTAAAAAAAAAAAAAAAAAAAAAAGATGATAGGAGCCTGTAATTGACACCGTAGGTAGACTTCAAATATGAGAGACAAAATGAGAAAATCCTGAAAATCACATTGTCTGATTTGGAAATACATTTTTTTCAAATTTTGGTGGAAAATAATATTTGGTCAATAACAAAAGTTCAAATACTATTTTTCCCCACTATACCATGATGTGGGACACATATTCCAGAATGGGGGGCCATGTACAAGGATGGGGGACTAATATACTGATTGTAAGACAGACACTGGTATAAGTCGGACCCCATTTAACATTAAAAATATGTTTTTTTATTTAATTTTCCTAAGTGTAGCAAGAGTAAATGGATCCCAAAATTTGTTGTGCAGTTTCTCCTTAGTAGGTCGATACCCCATATGTGGTGGGAAACTACTGTTTGAACACACTGCCAAGCTCCAAGAGGATGGAGTGACGCTTTGAAGTGCAGACTTTTATGGACTGGTCCGTTGGCGCTACCGTATGCCAAATTTGGTAAGCCCTTGATGTGCCTAAACCTCCCATAAGTGAACACATTTTTGAAACTACACCCCTGAATTATTTAGGGGCATAGTTATAGTAATGCTGCTAATGCTTTTGGTGTTACTGATGCACAAATTATTAATGTAGTGGAATGTGTAAGTTGTGTGGAGTACATCAGACTATAAAAAGGAGTTGTGACAACAGCATAAAAATAAAGTTTATCATTTTAAATGGACGAGTGGTATGCTTTGAAGCAATCTTTAATGCAAAAACCAGGTATGTGAGGGCAGGTTTCACAATGGCAAATTGTGTCCTTTCATATTCCCCTCTTGGAGCACACTGTGCACCTTTTTTGCATTTTTTCCTTCCACGCAGTTTGTAAAACCTCCTCAGGAAAATGTTCACATAGCACAATATGGACACCATCAGTTTCAGAAGTACTGGGGCCCTCACCTTCCCCTTCCTGGCTGCCAAACAGAAGGAAGCTCCCCATATTGCCTATACTTTAAAACAGCACAAAGGCATTGAACAGTATCATCTGTACAATGTGCATGGCCAACCATTTGTACCATACTTTGCTTTTCGCATGGCACTGCATGGTTTGAGGACCTAATCTATGATATCTACACCCGTCAAGGAGCACATAATTCAGGATACACTCTTGCTTTGGAACATTTGTTGTGGTACCTTGTATAGTAACAAGGGAGCTCTTTTCACAGTATATTGTGGTCAAGATATGGGCATCCTTCTTTCTTTATACCTGATCACCAACATGTTGTTGCTGCACTGGCTCTGCAGTCACCTTTAATCAGTAGTTGCCCAATTAGCGTTTAGGGAGGCTCTTTGATTTTTTTCACACGGTGCCGCATTCAACTATACTCTGACAAAGAGAAACTTGAACAGTAAAAGTCCTCTATTACTACCCATGGGCTTGATGCCACTGACAGTGGCGTAACTTCAGGCCCAGGGCCCGATGCAAAGTTCCAACGGGGCCCCCAATTATTGCAAATCTTTAATAGTATTAGTCTTTTTCTATGGCCAAAGGGACTTTGGGCCCCTAAGCTGCAGGGCCCGGTGCGATCGCAACCCCTGCACCTGTTGTAGTTACGCCCCTGCCCACTGACATTATATGGTACCCCAGAGTCCGGTAGCCACAATGACGTTGCCTCCCTCGAGGGTCATGTCGTGCTTGGAAGCATCACAAGCAGCTTGTTTCTCACCTCATGGGAGCAGTGGGACACACTGTTGCCGTGCAAAGCCGGTAGCTCTATCTCCTCCAGGATTTCTCCCGCATCTGGCAAGTGGGGCATCCTTGACAGGGCATCAGCATTGGCGTTCTTGTACCCTTGTGTCATGGCCCAAACTACGGCTAAGAACTCTGGCTTGAAGGAGCTGTAGTGTTTGGGGTTTCTCTCCTTAGGACGGAGCTTCCTGCTGGCATAGGAAATCACTCTGTCCCTGCCTCTTTGCACCTGAGATAGCACAGCTCCCAATCCCATGTTGCTCACGTCAGTGTAGAGCACAAATGGCTGGCCATAATCAGGGTAGTCCAGGATCTCTTCCCCCGTCAGGGCCCACTACAACTGCTTGAAAGAGTCTACCACTCTGTCGTCCCATTTCAATAACGCAAAGCATTCACTGATCTCAGGGAGACCAGTCCAAGAAAACACCCCGGGCAGCTGGCTAAAGCGCTCAAACACAGTGAATTCCTAGGCACATTGCCCCCTGGGAATTATGAATATGCAATTTCAATGGGGAACTCGGGACCTTTGCCTTCTTGGACTGGCCTACCAGGAGGTCTTGTAAAGGCGTGGCCATCTTTGAGAAGCCCTTGATAAACCTCCTGTAGTAACCTACTGTGGAGCCCACTGGGACGGGGTACTCGGTACCGGACTGGGGTACTGCTGGGGATATCACGGCGGTCTTGGTCCGGACCGTGTCCCAGGTTCCGCAAGTAAATAGGGGAATATTTATAGGGGAGTTTGTCGTGACGCCACCCACGGGTTGTGGTCAGGGTGACCACCGCTGCTGCAGAACCTCTGGGGATGATGTTTAGCAGCCGATGATGTAATGGCTCTCCGCGGGTAGAGCTTGGTTCCCCGGGGCAGTGATAGTAATAGTCAATGATTGGTGCAGAGTAGGGTAGTATTAGAGATGATGAGAGTTGGTGAGGGAGAGTAGGGCTTGAGTGCAAGGATCACACAGTCTTTGTAGTTTTCCAAGGCTTTACTGGTGATGGTATTCAGTAGAGTACTGTCCACGGAGTCTGTATTGGGCCGGGTTGCTCCCACCCTGTCCGGGTCCTCAGCTTCCCACTGTTGCGCTGTGTGTGTGGCCCTGCTGCCGCTTCAGCTAGCCTGCTGGCCCTGTCTCTCCTCACAGGTACCCCCTTTGCTTCACTGAGGTACAGTGTAGATCTACAACCTCCACTATCCCGGTGTTTTCTGTGCTGCATGTTTCAGTCACAGATTCGGATCTGGTATCCGGTCTCTGCGCTCCTCTGGGCAAGTTATGAGGCAACTCAGTCTCCCAGATATGTTCCTCTGTTTCTTGTACTCCTCTCCTCAGACCCTGGCTTCAGGCCTGAAAGTAAACAGTGGTCCCCTGTCAGTTCAGCACTGCTCCCATTTACAGGTCCTCCTCCTAGTGCTCCCTGCACTAAACTGAACTGTCAACTGTCAACTCTCAACTATTTCCTCCTCAGACCAGAATATCTCAGGGAGCTGCTTGAGCTCCACCTTCTGGCCTAGTTTTGTGTGGGGAGTTTAACCCAGGTTGATATTACTGTGGCACATTAACCCCTGGGGTGCCACACTACCAGTCCCAGGAACTGTCGTACCTCATTAATGGTGGTGGGCCTTGGCCAGTCTTTGATTGCGGTGACCTTGTCGGTTTCTGGTGCCACACCTTCGGCGATGACTACGTGTCCTAGTTACTGCTTCAGTAGGTGGCACTTGGACGGCTTCACTTTCATGCCAAACTTGGACAATGCCTCAAATACCTCAGCCAGGTGTCTCAGGTGGTCTTCATACGTCCTCGAGTAGATTATGACATCATCTAGGTACACAGCATGGTTTTCAAAGTTCCTGTGCCCCAGGCAGCACTCCATCAACCTCTGGAACAATTCTGGTGCATTGCAGAGTCCAAATAGCACACAGTTAAACTCACAGAGGCCCATCGGCATCGTGAAGGCAGCCTTTTCTCTGTCAGCCTCTGCTACAGGGACCTGCCAATACCTACTGGTGAGATCTAAGGTGGAAAAATAGTTAGCAGTTCTCAATGCAGCCAATGACTCTTCATTTCTGGGTAACGGGTAAGCATCTTTATATGCAATATGATTAACCTGCCTGTAGTCAACACACATCCTCCTTGTACCGTTTTCTTCTTCACCAGGACTAGTGGAGCTGCCCAGGGGCTACAACTATCTCTGATCAACCCAGCCTCCTTCATCTCACGTAACATCTCTTTGGCACATTGATAGTGAGCTGGTGATACAAGCCTGTATCTCTCCTTGATGGGCGGATGGTCACCTGTGGGTATGTGATGTTGTATCCAAAGTCTAAAGGATGCTTGCTAAAGACTTGCTCATACTCTTGAACTACCAGTAAACTCCATGCTTCTGGTGTGAAGGGGTGGAGCCAGTGCCTACATGCAATTTCTGGCACCAGTCTTCCAGCTGCCCCTCGGAGCCGTTGCCTTCCGCCTGGTCAGAGGGTTCAAGGGTTCCAAGGCCATTAAGGCGTTGTTATTAACAGTGTACAGCTTAGCAAGAGTTGCATACTGTGGCAGTTTGACCTCCTCCCCACAATTTAAGATATGTACACGTACTCTCCCCTTGCGGACATCAACTACCCCCCTGGCTGCTAGGACGGTGGGTCTACTGTCAGAATACACGGGCTCTACCAGGGCTTGATAATTCTGCCCCCTAAGGCCTATTACCACCCTACACCAGATCAACGTTTCGCTTCGCGGGGGTATTACAATGGGGGTTAAGTCACTTACTCTTACACTGCCGACTTCTCAACCAGATAGCTCCACCTGCTGCCTCTGCATCAGGACCCTTATTTCTTTTTGCAGGACCCTCGGCTGCCCAAAGTTGGCAGTCTTGGCAACCTGTTGTAACAAAACAATAATCTCACCCAGACAATTTTCAATTACATTAGTGCCTATTGTAAGCATTGGATTACTTGCTCATCGGTCTACATTAACAACTACCATACCCTGGGCGCTCAGTTCTACAAGTACACGCCGAACCTTAATAGTTACTTCTTTGAACCCCACTTGTGGTAAGGGTTGACTATTACTAGCTAGCATCGTAGCGGTTGTTGGGTTATCCTCGGCCGGCGGGGTACCTCCTCCGACGTATCCACGGGACGTCATCAGGGCTGGAGGCCAACCGCATCCTCTCTGGTGGTCTGGATCCTTGGATTGACTCTACAGCCTTGGTTAGGTCAGCCATCCCTTTGGTCAGCTGTTGCATTTGTAGTTGCAAGGCCACGGGGTAACTGTCTCTAGAGTCTGTGTGCTGGCCCCCACGGTGGTCAGAGTAGTGGGCGCCACCTCCGAGTGGTACGTTAGGGCCAGCCGCTAGAAGGCGCAGGGCCGCTTGGGTGCGGTTCCTTTCAGCACACGTATGGCCTGTCTTTAAATTGCAGAAAGTCCAGGTCAGGATTCTGCAGGGCCAGGACATGCAGTTAGGCCCGATAGCTTGGAGACCTGAGCCCCTCAATAAATTGTTCAGTCAACAGCTTATTCTCTTCCTGGGCACTGTCAGGGTCTACTTGTTTCATGGCCCTCGCGCTCTTGCAGATTCAATGCATATTCCCATATACTGTCCTGCATCCCTTGTTTGCACCCAAAGAATCTAACTTTTAGCTCCGCTGCCATCTGAGTGTTGAAGGCTTCCTTTAGTCTGGCAAATATTAGCTTAACAGTCCATTTGTTGGTAGCTAGCCAGGATTTCACTTCATGTTGGGCCTGCACCAGTCAATTGTCCCAATTAACACCAAAAATAAACTTTTTATCTGCTCTTTGAAATCATTCAGGGTGTCAGTTTCCCCTGAATATTGCTGTAGCCAGGTCACTCCCGGGATGTACGACATAGTAATAGGCAGGATTGATGCGGCCACAGCTGCGGCCTCGTCTTCTGTGGTGGCATCGCCGGGGGATGTGTCCTTATTCACTACAGGTTGCTCTCCCTCCGTACCGGACATCTTTTCCCCCTTAGTGAACTACAGCCCAGTTCTCAGTCTTTATCAGTGGGGCAGTCTACTGCTCCTCAGGCGGGGAGTTTAGCGTTCCGGGAATTTCCGGCGCAGGACTTCCTGCATCACATTGGCTGCGTCAGAGCACGGGCCTTTGTCTCTCTTTGCACCCTTTCCCAGGTTCCGCCCACGACGGCAGGCTCCCTCGTCTTCCCGCGCACCTCATGGGATAACAATAGCGACTGTACATAGTTCAATAAAGTCTATGGCACAAAGTATCTGTTAACATCGAGCACGAGATCCTATTCGTGATGCCAAAAACTCCAGGACCGTAAGGTGCTCAGAGACCGGCTAACAGTTCTGCACTGGGGGAGTCACGGGCCCGGCTCCATGGCCCTGGAGGTCGAGTTGAAAGTGCCTTCAGGGACTGTAGTGGTTTAGGGATGGTTGTCGCAACGTTACCCATGGTATTCAGTGATTAGTAGCTGATGCTGCGGTGCAGGACTTCTGGGGATGATCTGATGGATGGCAGCTCTGATGATTTTGACCTGGGGAGCAAAACCATCACAGCTGCCATCCCATCATCCCCAGAAGTCCCGCACCACAACATCAGCTACTAATTGCCAAATACACGGGTGACGTCGCGACAACCATCCCTAAACCACTACAGCCCCTGAAGGGCTTTCAACTAGGTCCCAGGGCCAGGGAGCCTGGCCCTTGACCAACCATGACTCCCCCAGCACAGAACCGTTAGCATGGTCTCCGAGTACCCCACGGCTCTGGGGAGCATCAATTACATAGCTGACATCAACAACCAAAATTATTACCCTGATTGCCACCGCACCAGGGCAATCGGGAAGAGATAATGAAGTGCCAGAGTTGTCACATCTGGTGTCATACGCCAATTCTGGGGCTGATATTTATAGGCTGGGAAGTGGTTAAATAACCATGAGCCTTCTTAGCCTGACAATACTGACTAGAAGCTGTCTGCTTTACCTTGCTTGGTATTCAAATACAATGGGAACACCACACCGCTTTTTTAAATTATTTATTTATTAGATTAAACGCTAAAAACACCCTTTAGTACCACATGAAGGGAGCAAGTGTACAACACTTCCTCTATGCCTGCTCTAATCTAAGCTCTCCCTCCTACATCAGCTCTCCCTGAACTGTTTCTCAAGGAATGTGTACCCAGCATTGCACCCCGGGTCTCATATAATACCCAATAGATGTGATGTGGTCTGTCATTCACAGTAATGACAGTGGCCTGCATCAACACATATGGCAAGTGGCCATGTTTCAACAATGAAGTTAGGCGTTTTGTCATTGTTTTTTTTTTGTACAGTACAATGTCTCCATCTAGTGGTTTAACTTATTTAACAGCATTATTTTATTGTTCCTCCTTGCTTTTCATACCTCTTCATACTGGTGAATTTTGGGAAGAAAGAACCCATTTTTTTCATGGCTTAGGAACAGAGAACATCACCATTTTGTAATGAAAAGGGAGAGGGAAATGGAATGCTTGTCTTGCCTCCAGGTTGATCCGATTCAGGTGCTCGGCGGTGGCTGGCAACCCACAAATCAAAGGATACTTGTAAGTGAGAGCTAGCGCCCGATCCAGTTGCAACGAAAATTTGCTTTATTTAAGGATCCACATACACATTAAAATGCATCTTATCAGGCATTCAGCCTCATCAGACGCATTTCGGTAATAAAACCTTTCTCAATGAAAAAAATAACAAGGCTGACAAACATTAAATACACATACAAATGACATCACATGTGAACCTTAATTACCATCAAATGAAACACATTACATAAAAAAAATCATCCAAATGAAAAAACATGTTTATATGAAGATTAGAGATGAGCGAGTATGCTTGTCACTACTCGGTACTCGCACGAATATCTCGGTACTGGGGCTACTCGGCGAGTACCGAGTAATCTCGCGATACTCTTGCTGTGCTCGGGGTCCACCTCCCTGCATGTTGGCGCTCTTTTCAGAGCCAGCCCGTGTGGCGCCCCTGTATCCAGGAGGCCACAGAAGGGAACTGCAGCCAGGCAGGTAGGACACTTGTTGCACACCAACACCCTCACAGCCCACATAACCCACGTGTAAGAGAAGGTAGCATCCAGCCCTGAGATTAGAGACTCTATGAGATTGAGGGGTGGTGGATTTAGAGGAGTGGGTTGGGCACACCAGAAGTCAGGTGACTTGACAGTATATAGGAAAGGGGGAGGAGGAAGGTGTTCAGTAGACCGTAGTGAGCTGAACAGTAAAGACCAGAAGCTGAGATGCAAAGGCCAGAGAACAGCAGCAGGTTGAGCTGAAAGCCACACGTTCTGGAAGAGTGAGGGCAGAAGGAACGCAGAATCTGTACTGAGCCAGTGCGAGCCAGAGGAGAGAGAAAGCCTATCCAGAGCTGGATCCCCAGGAGTGTGAGAGAGCAGAGAGGGACGGTGTAACTCGGGCCTAGAACTACAGCTAAAGCAACTGACTGCAGGCCTGTAGCCCTCCTATATACCAAGAGACGCAGAGAGAAAGGAGCCTGGTAGAGCCTTGTGCTGGAGGACTGCTGGAGGCTGGGCTGAAGTAGAAGTGTAGGCTCTAGAGGGGAACCGTAGTTTACCCGGCATCCCCAAACAACACGACGGGGGGTCTTAATTCCAGATTGGGATCCCTACACCCAAAGGACAGGCAGCTCAGTGACACACTTAGGACCCACAGGGGCCCGAGTCACCTGCCATACTGTCCAGCGTTTACACACACACACCCCGTGGAGATGGAGACCGTAATAGCCCGGAAAGGACACTACAGACTGTGTGAGGGGTCACAGAGAGAGGCCTGGCTGCAGAGCAAAGGGAACCCGGAGAGGGAGAATGTGCCCGTGTGTTAAGAACTGTACTTGAACTGTGTAAGAACTGTAACTGTGCTGTAAAATAACTTGAAGAGCTGAGAGTAAAGCTTTGGAAAACCCTGGAACTGCTTCCCTTGTGTCTCTGCATGAAAGCTATTCCCTACATACAGAAATACAGCAAGCCTCCACCTGCAGAGCCACAGCTACAGCCTGTCAGCACCAGCACTGAGGAGAGATCCCTGCAGCGTCTGCAAAGTAAGTGTGCTACACACTCCACAATAGACTTAACCCTTACTGCCCCCGGGAACACAGTTCTACCCACTGGAACTATTACACCTAAGCTGCCACTACATCATCCCCGGAGGTTCTGCAGCAGCGGCGGCCCCCATCACTGGCGCATCAAGTGGGTGGCGTCACGACTGACATCCCCTGTAAATATCCCCTTTTATTGCCAGGGCCCGGGACAACGGTCTTCCCCAGTAAAGACCCGGTCCGGTACCGAGTGCCCCCGTCCCAGTGGGCCCGACAACCGCATGCAGGGATTGGCTGACAGACACTGTAATGCCACAGCCATGTTGGTTGTGGCATTACAGTGATTGGCTGGCTGCACAGCGTCATCAGGTCTTTATAAGACCTGACCGCGCTGTGCTCGTCACTCTGCACCATTAGACAGTCAGTGTAGGGAGAGCTGCTGCTGATTGAGGGACAGATTTGTGGCCTTTCAGCTAGTGTAGGCACAGGGCTGCCAGTCTAATTATCACAACAGTCCTTCTGAGGACTAATAGAGCAGTATACAGGGAGGCAGGGTATCTACCAAACTTTGCTGTGCCAGTATACCAGCCTGCATCGTATCTGGGGCTGGTTTCCAGGCTCATCCATCCCAAAAACTGTACTTTTAGGGATTTATTTAGCTCACTATAGGCAGGAGTAGGTTTTAGCTCAAATTAGGGTACACCAAAAGCCTTGTGCTAAAAAACAACTCTTCTCTGCACTAATTTAGCATCTAATTGCTGCTACTGTAGTTTGCAGCGTTAATTAGGGTACACCAAAAGCCTCGTGCTAAAAACCTACTCTTGTCTGCACTAATTTTGCATCTACGTGCTGCTCCTCTAGGTTGCAGCGTTAATTAGGGTACACCAAAAGCCTCGTGCTAAAACCTATTCTTGTCTGCACTAATTTTGCATCTAAGTGCTGCTACTGTCTGTTGCAGCGTTAATTAGGAATACGCCAAAAGACTCGCTATTGCAGTCAGCGTTTGTGTCTGACTAGTCCACCTGCAGGGCCTTAATTTCAAAACTTAGGGTCATGCTAAAAACCTACTCTTGTCTGCACTAATTTTGCATCTAAGTGCTGCTCCTCTAGGTTGCAGCGTTAATTAGGGTACACCAAAAGCCTCATGCTAAAAACCTACTCTTGTCTGCACTAATTTTGCATCTAAGTGCTGCTACTGTAGGTTGCAGCGTTAATTAGGGTACACCAAAAGCCTCGTGGTAAAAACCTACTCTTGTCTGCACTAATTTTGCATCTAAGTGCTGCTACTGTCTGTTGCAGCGTTAATTAGGATACGTCAAAAGACTCGCTATTGTAGTCAGCGTTTGTGTCTGACTAGTCCACCTGCAGGGCCTTAATTTCAAAACTTAGGATCGTGCTAAAAACCTACTCTTGTCTGCACTAATTTTGCATCTAAGTGCTGCTTCTGTAGGTTGCAGCGTTAATTAGGGTACACCAAAAGCCTCGTGCTAAAAACCTACTCTTGTCTGCACTAATTTTGCATCTAAGTGCTGCTACTGTAGGTTGCAGCATTAATTAGGGTACACCAAAAGCCTCGTGCTAAAACCTACTCTTGTCTGCACTAATTTTGCATCTAGGTGCTGCTACTGTCTGTTGCAGCGTAAATTAGGATACGCCAAAAGACTTGCTATTGTAGTCAGCGTTTGTGTCTGACTAGTCCACCTGCAGGGCCTTAATTTCAAAACTTAAGGTCATGCTAAAAACCTACTCTTGTCTGTATTGATTTAACATTTGTGTGCGGCAGCAGTGGCTTGTAGCTCCAAGTAGTGCACGGGAAAACACGGTATAAGCGCTTCAAACTGCCGGGATTAGAACGCTCTAATCTGTAATCTCACTGTCCAGCTACAAACCAACTCTTGTCTGCATTCATTTACCATTTTTGTGTGACAGGAGGGGGTTGTAGCTACAATATTATACGCCAAAACACTCAGTATACTTGTGTCAGCATTTGTGTCTGACCAGTATAGCTGCTGTAATTTAATCTTCAATCTCAGTATCCAGCTCAAAAACAACTGGTCAGCATTTTCAGTTGACAGGCGGGTGCGTTTATCTGTAATGATTCCACCTGCGGCAATAAAAACACGCTCTGACAAAACGCTAACGGCAGGGCAGGACTTCCAAGGCGTAGAGGGACAATTCCTGCCACGTGTCCAGTTTGGATACCCAATAATTAGAAGACACAGAGGAATCTAGGAGCACTTTCGTACGATCGGCAAGGTACTCCTTTAGCATCTTTACAAACTTTGCAGCCCTTGTGACAGTACCCTGCACCTGAGGACCTGTGCTATAGGGAGGGGCTAAGAAAACTCTCCCAGATCTTTGAGAGTTTTCCCCTACGTTTGCTGGATTTGATTTGTGCCTTTCTCGGCCGGACACCTTGGTTGTCCACCGAACCGCGATCTCTGCCGCAAGCGTTTTCAGAAGGGAATTTTTTGACTAATTCTGCAACTAGGGCCTTCTGGTACTGCAGCATTTTTGTAGACCTCTCCGCCTCGTGAATTATTATTATTTATTTATTTATATAGCGCTATTAATCCCATAGCACTTTGCATACATGAGTAATGCTGTCTTCTCTTGGAGCTCACAATCTAAACATCCTATCAGTATGTCTTTACAATGTGGGAGTAAACCGGAGTACCCGGCGGAAACCCACGCAAACACGGGGAGAACATACAAACTCCTTGCAGATGTTGTCCTTTGTGTCCTTGGTGGGAATTGAACCCAGGACCTCAAGCCAAAGTGCTGCAAAGGCTGCAGTGCTAACCACTTGAGCCACCGTATAAGAGAAATAAAGTTCTCCTTGTAGCGTTGATCTAAAAGTGTCACCAACCAGTAATGAGTGTCCGCCAAGATGTTGATAACGCGAGGGTCACAAGACAGGCAGCATCACATAAAGTCAGCCATGTGCGCCAGACTGTTAACAGGCAAGACTTCAGGTCCTCAACAACAGGATGATTGACCATGCTGTCTTCATCATCCTCCTCCTCCTCTCCCCTGTCCTCTGGCCATCCGATGGTAAGTAGGTTGTGCATGTATTACTGTCAATTCCGCATGAAAGTAGCTCCATTTCTTTATCCTCCTCGTAATAGTCCTCCAATGCACGTTGGGATGAGATTAGGCTGGGCTGTGTGTAATCACCCCGTACGGTTTATTGCTCCAACTCATCGTGCTTCGCCTGCAATGCATCGTTTTTGATTTTGAGCAGACAGCATTTTAGAAGACAAAGAAGCGGGATGGTGACGCTAATTATGGCATCATCGCCCCTCACCATCTTGGTGAAGTCCTCAAAGTTTTGGAGGACGGTACATATGTCGGATATCCATGTCCACTCCTGAGGTCTTATGTGTGGAGTTTGAACCGTATACCGACGGCCTAGTAGATGCTGGTACTCAACAACTGCCCTCTTCTGCTCACAAATCCTGACTAACATGTGCAGTGTGGAATTCCAATGCGTGGGGACATCACAGACCAGTCTGTGATACGGAATCTGCAAAGCTGCTGAAAGCTGGCAAGGGCGGCTGAAGCAGTAGGTGACTTTCTAAAATGGGCACACAGGCGGCGTACTTTTACGAGCAGATCAGACAGCTCCAGGTAGTATTTAAGAAACCGCTGAACCACGAGGTTGAGCACATGGGCCACGCATGGAACATGTGTCAGCTGCTCGCCTCAGAGCCGTCACCAGGTTCCGGGCATTGTCACACACGACCATCCTAGCTGTAGGTTCAGCGGTGTGAGCCAGTGATCTGCCTGCTGTTTCAGTGCTTTCCACAACTCTTCAAGATTGTGGGTTTGTCACCTACGCATATTAGCTTCAGCACAGCCTGTTGCCGCTTAGCCAAGGCAGTGCTGCAGTGCTTCCAGCTTTGACTGGTGTAGAGGGTGAAGTGAAGGAGGAGGAGGGTGAGGATAATGAAGTTCCGGAGCTGTACACTGTGGGTGAAACCCTGACTGAGTTAGGGCCTGCAATCCTTGGTGTCGGAAGGACGTGTTCCGTCCCAAACTCAGACTGGGTCCCGGCTTCCAGAATATTAACCCAGTGTGTCGACAGCGAGATGTACCGCCCCTGCCCACAAGCAATTGTCCACGTGTCTGTGGTTAGGTGGACTTTTCAAGAAACTACGTTGTTAAAGGCACGTGTAATGTTTTGTGACTCGTGCTCTTATGTAATGTGGTGACAACACACCCGGGAGAAATAGTGGCGGCTGGGACCGAGTAACGTGGGATGGCCGCCACCATCAGGTCGCGGAATGCTTCCATCTCCACTAGCCTAAAAGGCAACATTTCCAGCGCTAGCAGTCGCGAAATGTGTGCATTTAGAATTGTTGGCATGTGGGGGTTGGCAGTGTATTTGCGCCTCCGTTCCAAAGATTGTTGTATGGATAACTGAACGGTGCGCTGGGACAAGGACATGGTTGATGATGTGGTATTTCTGCTTGTGCAACTAAAGGTGCAGGACAGGAGGCATCTTTGCATGCTGTATGGACAGGGGATTGTCTTGCATGCACAACAGTGGGAGATGCAGTGGTGTCACCCGCAGACACTGCTCCTGGGCTGTGGTGTACATATCACAAAGTCGGGTGCTTTGCTGCCATGTGCCTGATCATGCTGGTGGTGGTCAGGCTGATAGTTTTGCTACCCCTGCTGATGCTGGCATGGCAGGTGTTGCAAATGGCCTTTTTGGAATTATCTGCAGACACCTTAAAAAACAGCCAGAGTCAGGAAGACCTAACAGTTGTACTGACAACTTCTGTCATGTTGTTATCCGGGGAACGGTTGCCTGCCTTCTGCCTGCAGACACCACCCTGCTTCTTCCGGCCTGTTGTGATTCTTCGCCTCCCTCCCCCTGTGCACTGCTGTCCTCGCTCTGCATGTCCTCCTGCCAGGTTGGGTCAGTTACTGGATCATCCACCACGTCGTCTTCCACTTCCTTATCCTAGTCCTCCTGACTTTCTGGCAATTGTGTTTCATCATCGTCCACCTCTTGTTGCGACACATTCCCACCATTGCCTTCATGAGACCGTGGCTGCTCAAATATTTGGGCATCGGTACATATGATTTCCTCATGACCCACTTCAAGTGGAGCTGGCGAGAGGCCAGAATCTAAGAATGGATAAGTGAACAGCTTTCAGAGTGTCCAAGTGTGGGATCAGTTATGTCCGGGGCCGGGCACTCGGCATGGTGGGAGGAAGGAGGATCAGGGTGTGGAATGTGCGGTCCAGTCTCACGGCTACTCACACTTGACCGTGTGGAAGACAGGGTGCTTGTGGTGGTGCAAAACTGACTGGAAGCATTATCCGCTATCCAACTAACAACCTGTTTACACTGGTCTTGGTTTAATAGTGGTGTACTGCTGCGGTCCCCTACAAATTGGGACAAGAAAGGTCGAGCGAGATAATGTTGGCGTTTGTTGTGGCGCAATTCGAGCTTGCACATGGCCTCAGCCTCTGCATGCACCACCATCACGTCCAGTACCTTGGCCCTTACCACCGGCCTTGCGCATTTTCAATGGTGTGCTGCCTGTATACAGCTAAATGAAGGTGTCCAAAAGATGTTTTTTAGCTGGACACTGAGATGACAGATTAGAGATTAAATTACAGCAGGTATACCGGTCAGTCACAAACAATGAGATGGGTATACTGAGTGTTTTGGCGTATACAAATTGGAGCTACAACCCCCTCATGCCTCAAAAAAGGGTAAATGAAGGCGGAAGGCTGACTCTGATCAAGATGAACAAGGGTTGGATTGGGCCCGACTTCACCACACCACCACCAAATGATAGTATAATTTAAATTTTGTGCCGGTAAATTGCCATGCACCTCCGCACACCCACACATGGGTACACACTTCATGACTTTGGTTACTTACTGTTCTGCTCCTCCTTCTCCTCATCCGCCACCATCATATGATCAGTGCAACCGTGGTTCATGATGCCACGAAAACATAATTTTTTTTACATCATATTTATGATGATGATGACCCTCACCGTTCAAATGTTAGGCAGTAGTTTCATGTATACACCCCAGGGGTAAATCTTTAGGTCCATGCTTACAGAATGGGCATTACAAGTACAGTAGACCCGCTTCTTTGTAATGGGAACAATATTTAGAGGCTCTCCTCCATGTTTCTTTCCAGGGGCATTGAAGGGCCTCACAATTTTTGGCTTCCCTGCCTAGGGCAATACTACAAAAGACCCACTTGCTTAAAATGGGCGATTATTTAAAAAGGCTCTCATGCACATCTCTATCCAGGGCATTGAAGTGCTACACAATTTTTGGCTTCCCTGATTAGGGAAATAGTACAGCAGACTCACTTGCTTACAATGGGCACATTTTTTGAAAAGGCCCTCATGCAAGCCTCTATCCAGGGGCATCTTGGCGCCTCCAAACCTTTGGCTTCCTGCCTAGGGAAATACTACAGCAGACACACTAGCTTAAAATGGGCACATCTTTTAAAGAGGCCCTCATGCACGCCTCTATCCAGGGGCATATTGGTGCCTCTCAATTTTTGGCTTCCCTGCCTAGGGCAATGCTAAAAAAGACACACTTGCTTACAATGGGCACATTTTTTGAAAAGGCCCTCAGGCACGCCTCTATCCAGGGTCATCTTGGTGCCTCCAAACCTTTGGCTTCCCTGCCTAGGTAAACACTACAACAGACACACTAGCTTAAAATAGGCACATCTTTTAAAGAGGCCCTCATGCACGCCTCTATCCAGTGGCATATTGTTGCCTCCCAATTTTTGGCTTCCCTGCCTAGGGCAATCCTACAAAAGACCCACTTGCTTAAAATGGGCAAATTATTTAAAAAGGCCCTCATGCACGCCTCTATCCAGGGGCATCTTGGTGCCACCAAACCTTTGGCTTCCCTGCCTAGGGAAATACTACAACAAACACACTTGCTTACAATGGGCACATTTTTTGTAAAGGCCCTCATGCACGCCTCTATGCAGGGGCATCTTAGTGCCTCCAAACCTTAGGCTTCCCTGCCTAGGGCATTACTACAAAAGACCCACTTCCTTATAATGGGCACATCATTTAAAGAGGCCTTCATGTACGTCTCTTCCCAGGACATGGGAGTGCACACAATTTTTTTTTTTTTTAAATCTTTGATATAATCCAATAACCTAACATACACCAACTCTGTCTCACAAGTGGGTATGAGCCCTTAATAGTTTTTCCATGAAAATCCGTTTTGGTCTCATTTTGTAACGTTTTCTTGACAGTCCGTAAAAGTGGCGTAATAGTCTGACAACATTGTTAACATCAGTGACCTTGGGGTCTGAAATGCTTCCAGGGGTCTTCCCCATGCTGTTCCCATGTCATTTGAGCACTGTTCTGATACTTTTGTGACATTTTTAGGGTTTTTCCATGCTGCCGGGGGTCATGTCAGAAAAATACTCGGGTCTCCCATAGGATAACATTGGGCTCGGTGCTCGGGCCGAGTACACAAGTATCTTGGGATGCTCGGCCCGAGCTTCGAGCACCCGAGCATTTTAGTACTCGCCCATCACTAATGAAGATATGTTGATGCCAGTAAATGAATTGGATATAATTCCATGTAGAAGCACAGCCACAATATAGATGTAAGATGTAAGTACTAAAACAAGGAATAGTGCATAGAATAAATCAAGAGAAAGATAATGTGACGGTGTGTACAACAGAGCAGGAAGGGACACCAGGCCGATGATCAATCCAACAACTTTTATTGAGGCAGGGAGCATAGAACATCAAATATACCGTATATACTCGCGTATAAGCCGAGTTTTTCAGCCCAAAAATTAGGCTGAAAAGTACCCCCCTCGGCTTATACGCGAGTCAGTGCGGGGGCTGCTGTATACAGCGGTATAAAGCAGCCCCCGCATCCCTAGTAATGCAGGGCCCCCCCCCTCATGCTCCGGTCACCTGTAAAGCAAGTTATACTTATCAGTGCCCGCTGCCGTCCGCGCCCGCCGCTGCCGACATGCGATCCTCCATCTTCATTCATCTTCTTCCTGCTTCTGTGCGCGTCGCAGGCAATGACGTCATTACCGGCGACGCGCACAGGAAACAGGAAGAAGATGCATGAAGACGGAGGATCGGGATGTCGGCAGATGCGGGCGCGGACGGCAGCGGGCACTGATAAGTATAATTTGCTTTACAGGAGACCGGAGCATGAGGGGGGGCCCTGCATTACTGGGGCTGCCTGTATACTACCACTGGGGCTGCTGTATATAGGGGCCCTGCATTACTGGGGCTGCAATACCACTGGGGCTGCTGTATATAGGGGCCCTGCATTACTGGGGCTGCAATACCACTGGGGCTGCTGTATATAGGGGCTGCAATACCACTGGGGCTGCAATACCACTGGGGCTGCTGTATATAGGGGCTGCAATACCACTGGGGCTGCAATACCACTGGGGCTGCTGTATATTGGGGCTGCTGTATACACCTCTGGGGCTGCATATACCTCTGGGGCTGCATATACCTCTGGGGCTGCTGCTGTATACTACCACTGGGGAGGCTGCTGTATACTACCACTGGGGAGGCTGCTGTATACCTCACTGCTGGGGGTTGTATACCTGTGCTGGAGTCCACCCTCGGCTTATACGCGAGTCAATAGATTTTCCCAGGTTTTGGGGGCAAAAGTAGGGGGGTCGGCTTATACACGGGTCGGCTTATACACGAGTATATACGGTAACTCTTGTTTTAGAGTCCAAACTAAGGCTACAATGAATCCTCAAAGTTCCGGGGGCGCCACCTGGCAATCCTGACACCAGATAAAATGTAGAAGTAATCCTTGGAAGAAGTCAATAGATTCAACCCAATCCCACAGGACAGCTTCCTTAAATCCACACATGGGTGCCAGGGTCTTGCCGCAGCTTCAGACCTTCCACCATCAGGGATCACACACATCTCGCTGGGACAAACATGAGCCTATTGTTCTGACTCCTGAGATCAGTCCATGGATAGGCGGAGAGTACACACCTACTTTTGAATGGTTTGCCCCAGTCAGAAGATTCTAGAAACTCATGGCTTGTATTGGATGAGTCCCATGCTGAGAAGAACAAATAAACACAGAATCCCCCAACAATATACAGGACAGGAAGCACTAAGGCTGGTTTTACAATACGATTTTTTGAAATCCGACACTGTCTGATATAAATCGGACAGCATCGGATCCAAGCTGATGCTTGCAATCGGATGCCAAATAGGCATCCGATTCCGACATTTTGCAGGATCAGTTTGGCCGGCTCCTCCTGTCATCTCGCTCCTCTCTGCCTCCTGTCACCTGTTCTCCCCTGGTACTCCCCACTTCTCCCTTGTGTTTCCCCCTCCTCTCCCCTCTCCTCCGGAATAAAAAATAAAAAAACATCTTTATTCTCACCTGTCCACGAGGCCCCTGGCGTCTCCAGCTGTATCTTCTGATCCGAGGACCTCACGTGATGTTACAGTCACATGACCGGTTACCGCGGTAACCGTTCATGTGACTGTGAAATCACGGCAGGTCCTACAGGCAGGATGTGCTGGAGACGCCGGGTGACTCGTGGACAGGTGAGCATACATATTCTTTATTTTTAACCCCTGCCTTACTTAATTTTACTTCCACAATGTATGTATACACATTGCGGAAGTAAAATTAGATGGTTAGGAGCACTTTTAGTGTACTGAGCATGCTCAGTACACTAAAATCGGGTCCGAGGAGACATCAGATGTTTCCTCGGACCCTGCTCCATAGGGCCCCATGTTAAAGGAATCGGAGCGGATCGGTTTTGGCATAATTGCCATCCGATCTGTCAGATCCGATTTTTTCCGATTTTTGATTCGGATGCAAAAATGGGAGCAGTCTCCGATTTTTGCACCGGAAAGAAATCGGACAAAATCGGATCGGACGCGATTCGGATGCCATTTAGTGCACATCCGAATCGGTCCGATCCCCATAGGATTACATGGGGCCAAATTCGGATCCGATGCTGTCCGATTTCTATCGGACAGCGTCGGATTTTAAAAAATCGTAGTATGAAACCAGCCTAAAGCAGCTTACATTTCATCAGAGTCCATGAACACAGGCCGGGGGAAGGTACACATTGTTACAGATGCAAGATGTAACATAGGTCAGAGGCTGGGTAATCGCATAGGAAAGGAGCTGTAAGCATTTTTAATAAAAATGCATAAGATCATTCTTATAATTAAGTCCCAAAGGGAACCTAGTATTCAAAGGCAAAAATCAAAAACTTTCTCTATTTAAAAGTTTGCAAACCCATTCCCTGCTGCGTTGTGATCTATGGACATGTTCAATACCCCTGACCACTAGGCCACCTCCAGGAATAGCCTTGATAGTCCTGAAAATGAACGTTTGCTGCTAGCCGTCGTGGATCAGCAGCTGTGAAATGCTCTAAGATTCTCTTTTTAAGAGCTCTTCCGTGGAGTAAGGGCCCTTTCACATTGGCGCTTTTGCCAAAATGCGGGAGATTTACCACATCTGCCGCTTAACGGCCGCACTTGCGCCGCACTTGCAGCAAGCCCCATGCATTGTCTATGTGGCTTGCAGTAAGTGTGCGGCAGGTGCGGATAGTGCGGCTCTGTCAGTTGTGGCAGGTGCGGCCACAAAAATAAAACGCCGCTGACCGTGTTTTTTTTCGCGGCCGCACCTGCCGCATCTGCACTTGCCGCACACTTGCCGCAAGCCCCATAGGCAATGCATGGGGCTTTCCACAAGTGCGGCCGTTAGGTGGGACCCTCAGCAATTGCGTTTATTTGTCCGGATCCGAACAAAAAAGATAGTGTGAAAGGGGCCTTACCTCCATTTTTACAGGAACGAATCACACTGAAAGAAAAAGTACACTAAACCACTCCTCACAGAAACAAGCTCTCAACTGAAGCTGAGGGGGCAGCTAACTGTTATTTTCTGACTAAAACCAGTCATGACATTTTGTTACTCAAGGTTGTGCACTCACACCTGTTCAAAGCAGTTAAAACTGGTTTGAATCACTGACTGGTAACCCCAATTTACGATTCTACTTAAAGGGAACCAACCAGCAAAAAAACTCTATCTAACCTATAAATATCTGTCCCTGGAGGCTTAAATTACTATTCTAACCATCCCTGACTGACTAAATCTAACTAAGTACACCCACAATAAATCACTTTTTATACTTACCAAATTCTTGTCAGATGGGCGCTCCTCCAGGCCCTTTGTCAGAGAGGCGGGTCTCCTCGCTGAGCTCGCACCCACCTCGCTGCTGTCCATCTTCTTGCAGGATTCAAATTACCCGCCCATCGCATCCTCACAATGGGCGGGTCACGTGCTGCAGGCCCCGCGTCACTTCCGCCCGCCGTGTCACTGGTACACCCAGGCCGGCTTCAGAGCATGCACCAGATGGCATGCTGAAGCCGGCCTGGGCGCGTCATAGACCCAGCGACGCGGCGGGCGGAAGTGACGTGGGGCCTGCAGCACGTGACCCGCCCATTGTGAGGACGCGATGGGCGGGTAATTTGAATCCTGCAAGAAGATGGACAGCAGCGAGGAGACCCGCCTCGCTGACAAAGTGCCTGGAGGAACGCCCAGCCGACAAGAATTTGGTAAGTATAAAAAGTGATTTATTGTGGGTGTACTTAGTTAGATTTAAGATTTTTCCAGGGACAATGTGTCGTCGGTCCGCGCTGCCACAAATAACTCGAATCAAAGGTTCACTCTATACATTTATTTGGATCCAACGCGTTTCAGAGTCTGCTATGCTCCTTCATCAGGGAGTGTATCAACGACACATTGTCCCTGGAAAAATCTGGAATTTGACCACATAGCACGTGGAGGTGTGGGTCCAGCAGCAGCCGCCATTACATGCTTTTCATACTGGTTGTATGTCACACAACTAGACCAGGTGAGCAGTGTTCATTACGGCTCTTTAGCCGCTGATTGTTAAAAAGATAAGACCCTATCTGCGCTTGCTTCCTTTTTTTAGCTTAGTTAGATTTAGTCAGTCAGGGCTGGTTAGAAGAGTAATTTAAGCCTCCAGGGACAGATATTTATAGGTTAGATTGGGTTTTTTTTGCTGGTTGGTTCCCTTTAAAAAATGCTTTGTCCCAATTAATTTGCACAGCACTGTATAATACAGGAAAAGCAATTCCGCTGCTGTGACAGAAGCAAATTCCAGGGTTGTCAGCATAGAAACATAGAAGAACTGTAGCTAATACATGAAAGAGCCAGGATTGAGTTTAAATGACAGAATGCAGTTGCAACAAAGAACAGTCACTGAGATTAGAGCAACAGGAATCTCAGTAGGGTCAAAAAGATATTCTTTAGTCCTACAGACCTTCTGATCTCAGATGCTACAATGGGACAAACATTTGACAGTACCCCTCTTTCTATGAGGGGCCTCCAGACCCTCAGAACTAGGTTTATCTGGATGAGGTGCATGGAAGGAGTTTACCAACCTACTGGTATTTACTTCTGAAGCTGGTACCCACATTTTTTTTTCCAGACCATCCTGTGCACTAGGTATTGCAGGGAGCAGTGAGACACAAATTCAAAGGCACAACCAATATCTAAATATTTGTCTTCAACCAACCTTTCAATGAGTTTAAAAAAATAGGGCAAAATGAGCAAATACCCTAGAATAAATAAAAGTAAATTGCTAAATTGAATAAAAATAAACAGGGTACTTGGTGACACTATTCAATCAAAAAATGCGCAAGCCATCCAACCAACGACAAGGTGACCCCATCGGGACGAACTCTACCTAACAGTATTAAAAGACATGTGTCCTGCGACATGCATGGCAAGGGGTAAGTAGGTATGGGCCTCAACAGAGAAGACCAGCAGTAGGAGGCCTATAAAAGTATTTGCTCATTTTTCTTTGCTATTATAAGGCCAATGTCAACATGCACCCATTGCATGATTACATTTTATTTCCAGCCCTGGTATTCTTTCAATGAGTTTGCATGAGCAAATATCCATAAGAAAACATCAAATATTAAATAAAAAATCTATTCAGAATATCTCAAAGAATTCATTTTCAACAGTATTTCCTAATCCACAATTTTATCAATTATGCAGATGAAGTCCATGGAGCCTCGGTTAAGAGTCTACAACATGGACACCAGCCAGTTATCCCACCAGGGAAAGACCTAGCCCAGGGTATTAGTATCCCTTAAGTCACTATCCAGCCGTTGCGAGCTTGAAGATATGGCCAGGGGTTTACCATGGACTAGGTATCCAACCACAGGCCGCTGTTTCGGGGTTGTTGCCCGTCATCAGTGTGGCGCAGGATTCTGGCTGGGTGGGAGCAATGCTTGATAGACATCACAAAGCACCCACTGACCTTGTGGAGACCAGCAGAGGATAACACTGCGGGCACCAGTTAAAGCACTCCATGGTAAACCCCTGGCCATATCTTCAAGCTCGCAAGGGCTGGATAGTGACTTAAGGGCTACTAGGGTTTCACTGTGTTTGAGTGCTTTAACTGGTGCCCGCAGTGTTATCCTCCGCTGGTCTCCACAAGATCAGTGGGTGCTTTGTGAATTTTATCAATTAGTCTCAAGATCCAATGCAATGGATAACTTTCAAAATATTATAGAGAGAAGACTTAAAAAAATGTTGGAGGAAAATGTTACCACGGACAATTCGAATAGCAAAGAAAGACAAGCGCTAAAGCAATTCAGAGACAATGATGAAATCATTATTCGCGGTTCTAACAAGGGAGATTCTCTTGTATTTCTTGACAAATCATTTTATATTAGAGAAATCAATCTTATGTTGTCAGATGCAAACACGTAAGCAAAGTTGTGAGATATGTATGTATCTATGTGACCCAGACAAATATTCTTTTTTGACAGGGTGGGGGGCTTAATTATAACTTCTACTATGTGGCTCCATGATTTCTCTGTATACCCCTGGCACAGGATGCATTGTCCCTCTGCTGCAGGACTGACTGGCCATAACTTACACACCAGGTCCAGTGCCACTATTCGGTACATACAGGCATCGAGCCATGTTACTCCCGAGCGGTGAGTGGTCAGTGGTGCTTGTTTCCCCTGCTGCTCCCACATCTCAACCCAATTGGACAGCCCCTGCTGTTAGCTCCACACAACCAAGTGTGCGGCGCTTTTGATTGGCTAAGCGTTTCGGGAGGAGGCGTGGTCTGTTGGGGAAGACACACCATTTTACCAGCTTAGTGCAGTGGCGGCTTGTTGATGCTCAGACTACAGATCGTTACCTGTGGTGTGTGGACGGTGCTGCATGGTAACATGTCTGACTAGTTAGTAGCAGGCAGCCACCACATTGAAGCTGCCCAGAGTGTTGTAGGCGTGTGCCAGAGATAATAGGTTGGCAATCAGTGCTGCCTCCTGTGCTATAAGGCTAGGGTCAGATTCGCACCATGCATCCGCTAAAAGCATGCATTTTTTTCATGTGCACATGTGTAAAAGTGCATGCGTTATCACACCCATAGACTCCAACGCAAAAAAACGCATTGCTAAAGTTTAATGCGCTTGGCGCTATGCGGTTTTTGTAGCACACATAAAAACGTGGGCTGCTTCGTTTTTGGGCCTGGTAGGCTAGGGTCAGACTTGCGTCTGCCCCTAGCCTGCTGGATCCCTCACAAACTTCGTTTCTGGCTGCAGCAGCGCAGAGCATTACCAGCATGTAATGCTATGCGCCGCCAGGCTATGGATCTCTATGGCAACAGGAAGCTTAACGCAGCCACCGGCTCCACAGACAATCCTCGGATATGCACTTTTGCAGAGTACACAGGACAATGCTGCAAACAGCGTTTCCTGTGCGCTCTGCAAAAGCGCATATCCGGGGTTTGATTGTGGAGCCGGCGGCTGCGGTAAGCTTCCAGTTGCCTTAGAGATCTATAGCCTGGCAGTGCATAGCGTTACATGCTGGTAACGCTATGCGCTGCTCCGGCCAGAAACTAAGTTTTTGACGGATCCAGCAGGCTAGGGGCAGACTTTTTTTTTAACATGGGAGTCTATGGCAAACGCATCCATTAGGCTAGGGTCAGACTTGCGTCATGCATTTGCTGAATGTGCAAATCTGTAAAAACGCATGTGCTAATGCACACATAGGCACCAACGCAAAAAAACGCATTGCATAAGTGCACCAAAAAATGTGGTCTGCAGCATTTTTTGGTACTCTTGCAAAAACGCATGACTTTTTTTTAGCATGGGAGTCTATGGGCAACGGATCTGTTAATATATCGTCCCATTACATTCCTTGTCCTTTTCCTCCTGGTCTCTGCACCTGTGGGCTTTTCTGGGCTGCTTTCTCTGCCCGCATAGCATCATTTCCATCCGATGTCTGGCTGGGTTGCTCTGGTTACCACCGGGCTTCCGGCTTGGCGTTGATGACACTGTGTGGTTGGAGGTCGTCAGTGGTGGCAGGCGTGCATGCGCCAATTACAGCACGGAGATTGGATGATTTAGGACATGTGACCGGACCTTTCTGGCATTTAAGGTCCAAAATGGTGGCTGAATGGCATCTCCATGATGAAGCTTTGCACTTGCACCTTATTTTAACAAGTGAAATGTATGTAGGGGTAATTGTTCCTGGGATCCATATCCCACTACTGGAACAATACAGAAATGGTGGTATTTAGAATATGAGCGCTACACAAGGACACTGCACTGATCAGTATTACCTTTAGATCTTTATTGGATATTAACAAATGTGAGTCCTCGCCACAACATGTTTCGACACTAATGCGTCTTCCTCAAGTGATCCAATAAATCATCACTAATACCTAGACATCCCGTGTCGGTGGTATATGTTTCTGGCAGCAGCGTGGACAAGAAGGTACTTCGTCCGAAAAATAACCTGTGATTTGAGCACCGCATCTTGTGGAAGTACGGTCCCTGCAGCAGCTGTTTTTTTCCTGAGCGATTACGCTGGTTGTGTGCCACACAACCACATCAGGTGGGCAATACCAGTATTGATAACTTATATCTGTCTATAAAGGATAAGACCCTATTTTTGCGCATTCTCAACCCTTTAGATACATTATCACAATAAGGGGACCAGTATGGGGACATTACCACAATATGGGGAGCAGTATTACTGCTGTATGGGGGACATTAGCACAAAATGGAGACCAGTATGGGGGACATTACTGCAATATTGGGGACCAATAGAGGGAACATTATTACAATATGAAGATCAGTATGAGGGACATTACTGCAACGTGGGAACCAAAAAACAAATCCATATGGTTAGAGAAATACAGAGCATAATAGGTGGATCACCAGCTCAGCGGCTCTACACTGATTACATGCAAAACAAGAGAAAATGTGGAGCCAGAACATGCTTAACATGAAATACAAATATATTTTATTAAGAGACGTACAAAATCACATGGTTGGGGGGGCGTGGCTTGCCGATGGCGGAGTAGGTCGCACGCTACAGTAGCTCCGGTCTTCAAGACCCCTTTCACTGCAATTTTATAGATTCACAGCCATGAAACAGCATGGGGAAAAGCAAGAGACCTACCGGAGGCTCTGGGGACGCTGAACCCGGCAAGCAGAGCAACATGGATCGTTATCTCCACTCCAGAGCGGCATCTCTCCCAGGGAGCGTGACCTCCAAAATGGCGCCGTTGGCTTAGCAGGTGGGCTCCAGACAGTGCGAGAGAAGCAGGAGCAGATCCCGAAAGAAGCGCTGACAGGAGACTCCAGCAAGGATGATGAGGGACCAGGGCCCACACCAGATCTCACTGAGCTAAGTACCTATATCAGGCAGTTCCCTACCAAAAGAGATCTGGAGCACTTTGCCTGCAGGCTAGAGGGCTCCTACAAAAAAGAGCTCCACAGTTTTAAAATGAAGCTCACCTACTTTGGATATCGCCTAAACATCATCCTGATATTTAAATGGTCAGATGAGTAACATGGAGTATTAAGGGGTCACGTTTGCTAAATAAACAAATGTTGATACTGCGACATCTGAAGCAACTGAAAGTTGACATAGACTTGCTCCAGGAAACACACCTATCTGAAGCCGATTTTTTTAGATTAAAAAAAACTGTGGGTGGGAGACATACGGATCCAGCTTGGTAGAAAGAAAAGCGGAGGTTGTCATACTCATCAATAAGAACTTTGCCCACAGGGTGGTGTCTCAGGAGTCAGACCAAGAAGGAAGAATGATACACATTGAGATACAGGTCCAGGATGAGATATTTACTCTTTATAACATTTATGCACCCAACACTGTCTTTTTTACCAATTTGCCACACCTTTTTTACCAATTTGCAAAACATATTGCTTATTGACCAAAGCAAAAACATAATAGTGGGAGGAGATTATAATGAAGTGATGAAAGTTGAGGAGGATAGGAGAGCCAAGGTGGAACAATTAGTCAGAGAAAGGCAGCGAAAGGCCTTAAGCAAGAGAAGCTATTTAGAAGAGATGGCGTCTAACTGGCAATTGAAGGATGCATGGAGGACTCCATATCCTCTGGAAAGGAAGTTTATTCATTATTCGCATGTCCACGGAACATGGCCACGATTAGATATGTTTCCTATCTCCAACAGCGTTTTTCAGAAGATGACAGATGTGCGAATAGAGAATATGGTAATATCAGATCATAGCCCGGTGACCATGGAAATCACGAATACGTACCAGAAAGGGACTATCTGTGGAGATTTCCCTCCGTAATGACAAAAGAGGAGAATCTCAACACAATGCTGAAAGAGTGGTGGCGAAATTTTACATTGAATAATGCCGAACACACATCTACTCTGAAATAATTTTGGGAAACAGCGAAAGCAGTCCTGAGGGGAAACATATTGGCACATTTGTTGAAGATGAAGAGACACATTAAGGAGCAACACCTAGCCGCTAGCACTAGAGTCAGGGAATCGTACACTAACTACAAGAATACACTAACAGATGCTGACAAGGAGATTTGGGTCCAAAGAGGGAATTCGAGAGCTGGGCACAACAGAGGGAAAACATACATAAAGGATACCAAGAAATGGAGTTAAATAAGTACAGGGACAAAGCAGGAAAATTGTTAGCTAACCTGGCGAGGGGGCAGCGTTCTTACACACACATAGCAGACAAAAGAAGCACGCTACTGACGAATCCCAAAGACATTGCCAATACGTTGGATAAATTCTATGCCACCTCATATACAGAGGGAGGCCACACTGATTTGCAAGATTTGGAGAAGCTGAGGGCTGTCAAAATGACTAAAATAAATACAAGACCCTGATGAAGGTGCCAGGATAGGTGCCAAAACGCGTTGGTGGAATAAAGGAGATTGTTACTTTTGGAACCTTGCATTCCTCGTGACTTCTTGAAACCTTGCATCTTCCCAATATCTGAGCGAAAATGACTAAAATAACAGAGGAGGAGCTGCACAGTCTAAATAATCCAATATCAGCAGATGAAATTGGTACAGCCATAAAAGGCTTCAGTTCACATAAAGCATCAGGACCTGATGGGTTCAATGGAGCCTTCTTTAAAGCGTTAAGAGAACAAATTACACCCACACTACAGAAACTCTATAATAAAATCTATCAAGGGGAATGTTTGTCCGACACAATGAACACAGCATATATAAAGCTTTTACCAAAGGGGGGGTGGGGGGGTGGGGAGACTTGACGGATGCATCAGGTTATAGACTAATTTCATTGATTAATCAAGATCTCAAACTTTTGTCTAAAATAATGGCAGAGAGACTGGCCAGGATTCTACTGAGATTAATTTTGCAACATCAAACAGGTTTTGTAAAAGGGAGATCCACAACCACCAACATCAGAAAGGTCATGCTACTGCTAGACGTGGTAAGGATCCAAAAATTAAATAGGGGGGAGGATCCAGCCATGGTCACTGTGGAAAAAGCATTTGATAATGTACAGTGGTCATGGCTGGATCAAGTGCTTGATGAGATTGGATTGACGGTCCCTTTTCGACAGTTTCTCACATCCCTATATCATAATCCTAGGGCAAGGGTTTGTACGCCAGTTTTTTTGTCAGATACATTTCAGCTAGAGAAAGGGACCAGAGAGGGCTTCCCACTATCGCTTTTACGGTTTAATCTCGCTGTTGAGCCGCTAGCAAGACACCTTAATGAGCATAGTACCTATAAAGGGATTAGGGTTGACAAGATGGAAGTTAAGTCCGCATTGTTTGCGGATGATATCATTCTATTTATGAAGAATCCTGAAAGAGATCTCCCAAATCTACTGACAGAGATTGAGAGGTTTGGTCAGTTCTCAAGTTTCCGTTTAAATAAAAACAAGTGTGAAATCCTATTTATGAGAACAGATAAGGCGCGAGAATAGGGTGGAGATGTATGTGGGATCCCAAAAGCGAAGGATTATCTCAAGTACCTAGAAGTGAATTTAGGTAGAACACCAAATCAGATTTATAAGGTGAAATTTAGGCCAATCATAGTAAAGATAGAAAGAGAATTGGAGAGGTGGAGAGGGCTGCCCCTATTACTGTTGAGGCACTGCCATCTTATCAAGATGGTAAACTTCGCCAGATTACTATATCCTCTGCAAACGATACCAATGTTGTTGCGTCAAGACGATGTAAATAGGATTAACAAAGCCTTCTCCAAATTTATATGGAAGGAGAAGAGAGCATGGATACTCATTAGATCCTTAATGCACCAAAAAGAGGAAGGGGGATTGGATGCCTTATGTGAGGGGGTATAACATAGCATGCATATTGAGATTTGTGCTAGACTGGATAAAGAGAACCAGCAGATATTCTGATCTGGCCCTCGAGTCTGCATTTTGCGGACCCTGGGAGTTATCGGCATTATTGCACGCTCCTTTGCACTACTTACCTCCACGTATTAAATGCTCAACAATTTGCAAAGACACTATAGCAACTTGGAAGATGGTGAGGAAAAAATTGAAGATGTCCTGGAGGGTATCAAAACACCTGAACCCTTGGGCATTTCTTTAAATTGGGGAAAGAGAACAGCCTGTTTATAGAATAACGAAGGAGAGGCGGCAAAATGTTAGAAGATTTGCTAAATGTGTCAGAAAGGAGATGGATGACAGGACGGGAAATCTTGAACAAATTCCATTTACCTAAATTTCAATTAATACAATTCAGTCAACGGAACCATTATTTAGAAACAACGCCCTTTTGGGCTCAAAAATGAGGGTCGACACCTCCCACATAATAATTTACGTGAGGGGGTCGCCTTAAGCATCCACATATTCTCAGAACATTATAATACAAAGAGAACTGAATATGATGCAAGCACTAGGTTTTTATTGGAAGAATGACGTATTAAAAATCTAGAAGTGACAAATTACGGTGCATACAAAAAAAGAGCCGTTTACAGGGTTTCAGGGAGTATAACAATCATGAGTACAGGGTATATTCAAGATGTAACATAATTGTACAATCATTGCAGGTACCACAAAACAAATACACATATTGAAGGTAACAATACAGATATGGTAACTTGCACCCAAAAACACAGACAGCAAGATCAAAGTAAAGTGCTTAGTGCTGTGCAATTAAACTAGACATTACTAGCATAAAGGGCTGCCAATACAGAGGGAGCAACTGAAAAGAACAATATATGTATAAGGTGAAAACCAGCAAAGAATTGATCACAGTCAAATATCAGAAGTTACCCATATGCACACTTAATAAGATATGTGCTGTGCTGGTTTGGTAACCACAGCTTCCTCAAGGGGATGGGTCCTGCAGGACACATCCCCTTGAGGAAGCTGTGGTTACCAAACCAGCACAGCGAAATGCCGCGTTGGGGCTCCTAGCCGTGATCAGGCCTAAGGGATCTTATTAAGTGTGCATATGGGTAATTTCTGATATTTGACTATGTGATCAATTCTTTGCTGGTTTTCACCTAAGGCGGCCGTCAGACGCTTCAATATCTTGAACGATATTGTAAGCGATCACATGCACGCGCGATCGCTTACAATATCGTTCACATCGTTGGTGAGCTGTCACACAGACAGACTCACCAGCGATGTGGGCCAGCAAGATCGCTGGTAACTATGGTACACATCGGGTTACTAGGCGCGGCGCTTAGCAACCCGATGTGTACCACAGTTACCATCTCCCAGCATAGGCTCTGCCGCTGGGAGATCGTTCATCGTGGTGTCACACACCACGATGAAGCAGATTGCTACATCGTTCATCGCTAGATATGAGCTCCTGCTCTCATATCTGCGATGTCACGATCAAGCGATTTTACATTGTAAAATCGCTTGATCGCACGTAACGATGCACAAACGATATCGCTTAAGCGATCAAAAAGCAGATCGCTTAAACGATATCGTTCAAGATATTGCAGCGTGTGACGGCCGCCTTATACATATATTGTCCTTTTCAGTTGCTCCCTCTGCATTGGCAGCCCTTTATTCTAGTAATGTCTAGTTTAATTGCACAGCACTAAGCACTTTACTTTGATCTTGCTGTGTTTTTGGGTGCAAGTTACCATATCTATATTGTTACCTTCAATATGTGTATTTGTTTTGTGGTACCTGCAATGACTGTACAATGAGACAATTATGTTACATCTTGAATATACCCTGTACTCATGATTGTTATACTCCCTGAAATCCTGTAAACGGCTCTTTTTTGTATGCACGGTAATTTGTCACTTCTAGATTTTTAATGCGTCATTCTTCCAATAAAAACCTAGTGCTTGCATCATATTCAGTTCTCTTTGTATTATAACGAAACCATTATGTCTTACAAAACTGAAGGGACATCACAAATGAAATATCAAAGACTGTATGGGATGCTTTAATATCTAGAGATGTTATGGATATTACAATTTCCTCTGTATATAAGATATTAAGACTTGAGCTACAGCCAATGGGAAAAGACAAGATGTTTGGAAGATGGCGACACTACTATGAGGGGCAGATTTAACGTAGAAAATATTGTGTGGGTGGGGGATGGTTAGAAAATACATAATCAACGAAAAATGGAGATAGCCAATTCAGAATTATACATGGTACAATACTGGGTTTTAATATCTCTCCACATCCCAGGCATACAGATAGACTGGTGAGCTGTCCTAAATGCGGGCAGTCCGGAACTGATCTAGAACATGGATTATAGTCATGCCCGAGATCCTGTGTATTTTTGGAAAAAGTGCAAACTATGGTCCACGGGGCATGCGGGATCAGAGTAGAATAAGGTCCACTACACTAGTTATTTCATTATATGGAAGATAGGGTGCAAGGGGGAATTTGCATATATTATTCCACACAGTTGCGTTGGTGGGAAAGCGACTTATTCTCCAGCACTGGTTAAACAAAACATTTCCGGGAGAAGAAGAAATACACTCGACACTAGTAGAGGCACTGTTCTGTGGCTACATTTATTCAAACTTGGACTGGTTATCTTTGTTTGCAATTGGTAGGAAGGTTCCCTTGGAATATTTCATCCTAAGTGGATTGTAAAAAGCTGACTTTAAGCTTTTTTTAATTATTTTTAATGTCTTTGTGATTTTTGTCCTGTTGTTCGTAACGCAATAAACTTTTTGTATTTAAAATTTGTACTTAAAATTATTTTGGGTAGCATCGCTTTTTTGAGACCTCTCTATCCTTGTTCTATGTACGCTTGTTGGTCTAGCGATCCCCTCTATTATAAATATATATTTAGTGGTGCCCTCCCTCAACCTTATCTAATCCTTTAAATGTTTGGAATGGTATGCAATGGATGATTTGGGTGGGACTAATGGGCAAATTACGATTGAGGTGCAAGAATTGAGATGGTAAATGGTAAAAAGGTAAAATGTTGAAGATGCTCGATATTAATGTAAAGTCTTTGAGAACTGTTGTGTTCTATAAGTTGCTCTGAAACATTCTTCAGGGCAAGGGGGGCTATACTTTTATTATTGATAGAATGATCAGTGAATTGTCAAAATGTACATTGTTAATAATACATAATTTCGCATCTGATTGTATTAATAATTATATGTTATTTGTTAAACCAATAAAAATGATTGATTAAAAAAAAAAAAAAATGGAGCTCACCAACAGAATAGAGGTAGAAAAGGCCCAAGAAGGGGGTACTGGAGGAGCTGCAGACCCATAGGAAGGTGCTGGAGGAACACACCACCCGGATAGAGGAACTGTTATATGGTCAAGAAGACCTTGAAAATCGTAATAGACGGAACAATATCTGTATCCGAGGCCTTCCTGAATCAGTAATACCACTGGACTTGAGCCGTGCTGTTCAACAACTGTTTAATCAGGTGCTGGGTGAGAGTCAGGACAATATTATCGAATTGGATAGGGTCTATAGGGTCTTAATACCCAGACCCCCTGCTGACATTAGATCTCAGGATGTAATCTGCAGGATCCACTTTTTTAAGGTCAAAGAGGCCATCATGTCTGCAGCTAGACAGGCTGGATCCATTACTTTCATGGACTCTAATATCCTTTTGCTTCCTAACCTGGCTAGACGCACACTCCAGCAACGGAGGGGGCCGAGACCTCTGCTGGCACTCCCGAGAGGGAAATCCCATGCAGGTGGGGATTCCCCTTTCAGCTACTAGCATCGAAAGGAAGGAAAACAGCATCCTTTCGTAGACATGGGGATCTCACCTCCTTTCTACAAGTTTTTGATCTACCTGTTATTGAGCTCCCAAATTGGCTGAGAGTCCCGGATCTTCCAAATCCACCTCCTAGATGGCAAAGGGTCAGCAGAGAAGGATCTCTCGGACACAAATCACCTCTGCATGCACCTAATTGACTCTGCTACTTCCTGATTTGAATCTTTGGGCCAAATATCCAGGCCACCATGGAACCCTTATTGATGACACGTTCAGTGACTGTTTGTTGAACGGTTAAGGATTGTTGACGAGACCGTTTCTCATTGTATGCCCACACAGGGGAAACCATACCTAGGGTATACATGTGATTTAGACCATATCACCCCTTCACCAACTTCCATTAACTTGAGTTCAGGTCTCTCTAATGATGAACTGGTTCACACGCACGCGACGACAGGGATCCCTAGATGATTCCTCCGTTCTTGGGGTCTATATACCTTCGAACTTCATTAGTTTACATGCCGGCCGGCTGGGTTAATGGCCACTAACTATATGCTATTATCTATTAATGATACTGAATTTATTGCCTTCTAATTTGTTAAGCGGTGGAGGGGGTGGGGAGAGATGGGGTTGCTACTCCCTCGGTTTCCACGCATACCCCCTTGTGCTGGATGGCTGGTAGCCATTCCAACTTAGCACTGATGTTTCTCTACCAAGAGATTTCTATTGTTGTACTGTTGAATGTTCTTTTCTTCCTCCCCTCTTTTCTCTTTCCTATCCCTCCATCCCTCCTCGGGAGATGTTGTACAGTAGAATCTATGCTACTCATAACTATTATACCTCATGGCTAAGCTTAAGTGTTTATACAATGTCAAGGGGTTTAATCAGCCTGAGAAAAGAAGGAAGATTACGTATTCCTCTCATAAACTTAGTATCAGTTCTAATGCTCCAAGAAACACATTTTAGATCAGATGCAGTCCCAAAATGTGATACGGGATATCTTACATAGTTTCATAGCCCAAACCCAGATTCCAAAGCCAGGGGAATCTCGATCACCTTTCATAGATCTTTTGTGCCTAAGGTCCAGAAAACATTGATTGATCCAACTAGAATATTTCTGTTTCTGCAGGTATCCTGGTCCTCGTGCATATTCATTTTGGCTAACATTTACTATCCCAACAGTGGCCTAAAGAGATTTGGAGCGAGCTGCCAGAAGAAGAAGCTGGACGACTTTGCAGGGACATGTCCAATCATTCTGGGAGGGGATTTCAACTTTCCCATGCACTCTTCGATTGATGTCTCCTCAGGTAAATTCTATCATTCTTCGCCTTCTCTCCATCACCTTAGATGCCACTGGGACAAATTACAATTGGTACAATTGGTAAGTTATGAAAGCAGGTAAAAGTCCAGGGCTGGACGAATTTACGGCAGGATTTTTTTTTAAAGTCCTCTCTGAACAATTAAACCTGATGCTTTTGGAGTTGTGCAATCATATCTCGGCTGGGGGCTCCTTCCCTCCCAAGGCACTGGTGGCCCATATAGTACTTACACCTAAAGCCGGGAAAAATCTAGCTTGCTGTGGTAGCTACCGTCCCATCTCTCTAAACAATTTGGATATCAAATTGTATGCAAAATTGATTGCTAATAGATTAAAGGCTCGTCTGCCCAGAGTAATTGACGCTGACCAGGTGGGTTTTGTTCCGGGTAGAGGCTAGGGACAACACCATATGCTCAGTTGCCTTGACTGATAGAGCCAGGAGAAGAATCCCCATGTGCATCCATGTCGGTGACGCTTTGGTCCTTGGGCCTAGGGGAAGTGATGATGTATTGGATTGAGGCCCTCTACACCTGCCCCTAGGCCCAAATCTGCGTAAACAGATCACTATCAGAATCCATGACCATCCACAAAGGTGCACGCCAAGGCTGTCTTTTATCCCCGTTACTATATATCCCTACCATGGAAATCCTGGCAGTAGTACTCAGGAACAACCCCTCAATACACAGCATTAAAATAGCCAAAAAGGAACACAAGCTAGCGCTTTTTGAGGATGATTTCCTTATTTATATTACAAACCCACTTATTAGCATCCCCAACGTTGTCTCTGAGCTATGCAATTTTGGCCATCACAGCAACTTTAAAATTAATACCAGCAAGCCGGAAATTCTGAATATCTCCCTTACGCCAGTTGTGATTGCACAGCTCAGGGGGAATTTTCCCTTTGACTGGAGGTCTGGTTTGATCAAATACCTGGGCATCCAATTGACGTCTCACCCTTCTCGACTGTTTTAAACTAACTACTCTAATACTCTCAAACAGGTAGAACTAGACTTTCTAAGTGATATAGACTTTGTCTGTCTTGGTTGGGAAGGGTTAACGCAATCAGAATGGACTTATTACCCAGTTTACTATTGTTCTTTCAGATGATTCCCTACCTTCTACCCGCCTCCTTTTTTTCCAGACTGAAATGTCTATTGCTCAGATTCCTGTGGTCTCATGGGAGACCAAGGATATCGTTTCTACAGATCAGCAGGTCGGTGGAGGAGGGAGGCATGGGTCTCCCAGACTTCCGGTTATATCGCTTTGCAGCCCTGGGCACCTGCATCCTGGTCCTGTTCCATATTGACAGATAAGAATTGGGTCGAGGTAGAATCCTCCCACGCTTTGGTGAACCCTCTAGCCTCTGTCTGGTCCACCGACTCCCTGGGGGAGGGGGATCTCCCATTTATCACTAATACCTTGAAGACGTTCATTAAGCGCCACAATAAATTGCTAAACATGACAGTTCCTGGCCCATTGACTCCGATATATGATTAGTCTATGTTCCTAGTTGACCGACATGCCACCTTATTCCTCAACGTTCCTAGATCACTACATCCTGTAATTTCACACTTTCTCACTGCGTCGTGCATGAGGGACATTAGGGATCTGTTTCAGGCAGCCCCCACCCCCCAAACGCTTGGTTCCATCATCTCGGACTTCAGAGTCTTTAACATCTTTTCGTATTTTCCGTCCTTTACGACCTTTTGAGAGAAGGTGTGTGGTGGGGGGGACCTCCAGATCATTCTATATCTACACCATACAAAATGTTCCAGGCGGAAATCTCTGGTCACTGGTCCAGTTCCCTCCATTCGTGGGGAAGTGGGAGAGAGATTTACAGAGAACCTTCTCTTCCACTGAAGAGTAAAATATTCCTTTATACATACAAGGCGGCCATTAATGCAATTTCGCTGGAAAGGAACTATAAGGTGATGGCGAGATGGTATAGATACCCAGCAGACATACACGCGATGTTCCCTCTGGCCTCTAGGACGTGCTAGAGATGCAATACTGCTGATGGCTCCTACCTACACATTTGGTGGACATGTCCCTCCATTAATCGCTTCTGGTTCACGGTCTGTGGCTTATATAATAAGATCATGTCGAACCATATCACCTAGTCTCCAGAGCTGGTTCTCCTAAATCTTAGCTCGGTTTCTATTTCTTCTTACAAGCGGGGCCTGCTCCGACACTTGATTACCGCAGCCAGGAGATTGCTTCTAGTGCCTGGGAATCAATCTCATACACCAACGTGCGAGGAACTCATATCTATGATCAATGATATCTGCAGAATGGAAGATCTCATCATGCAATCTCAGGCGGAGAACAGAGATACAGATGGACACTTTGCTACATGGACCACTTGGATTCTCTTCAGAGACTCTCTTGTGCTTGCCTTATGGTTATCTCAATGAACTCAGTTGCATTCGCACTCCTTTTTGAGATAGTGTTGGATGAAATCCCCCCCCCCGGAACCTCCTACTCTTCTTCCTTTCTCCCCTCTTCTTTCCCTTCACTCTTTCTGTTTCTTTATCTGCTGACCCACTGGGCTCTAATATTCTCTGTCTATAAGTTTCCTCTTTTAGGGCGTTATTTGCTTGAACTTATTGTTGCACACATGACTCACGGTCCCCACTCTGCACCTGAGTTGGGCCCCTTTTGGAGCACATGGGACGGGGATTCCACCTGCCAGTAACATACTGAGTCATTCATGGACCTATGACATTCTTCCATTGCTTGGTGCTAGTGGGGATATTATCTCTACTATATTTTGACTGTATTGAAATGTTGATATGTGCTATGTTCTACTGTTTATATAACTGGTTCTTGCTTTGAACTTTAGATTTCTTGAATAAAATCTGATTTACCAAAAATCACATTGTTGTGCAAGGAAGTGATGACATAGATAAAAAAGCACCTAGCTTAGATAATGGTGCAGACTTTTACAATCCAAACAAAACTCTCCCATTGAAAATTATTGAGGTTCCATTAGAGAAGGATAATGCAGAAATAAGAAGATTTTTGTGTACTCACCGTAAAATCCTTTTCTCTTAGCCTCTAATTGGGGGACACAGGACCGTGGGTGTTATGCTGCTGTCCACTAGGAGGCGACACTAGGCAGAATCTGCAAAAGAGTTAAGGGGCTCCTCCTCCGCAGCATACACCCCTGGAGCAGGCATTGCCTCACGAGTTTTGTGCTAAAGCAGTAGGAGAGTTAACAGATCATAATAGTAAAACAGATATAGCTAACAAGGTAATAACAGTGTATAAACATGTAAAAGTTAGCAGAGTAAAATTAGTACAATAAGTCCTGCAACTAAGCAGGCGTATGAGTAAATCGTGAAGAGTTAACGGAGTAATAACCGTATAATGAGGCCTGTAACTAAACAGGCTTACAGTACTACAATAACCGTATAATGAGGCCTGTAACTAAACAGGCTTACAGTACTACAAGGCCTGTAACAAAACAGACACAAGTTGAAACATTCAACAGTTAACAGAGTGATAATAGGCAAGCATGAGTAGACATGTCAACCCTGTAACAGCTGATAAGCTATGTAAGAACTGTAGAAAAGGCCCATAAGGGCAATAGGGTGGGTGCTGTGTCCCCCAATTAGAGGCTAAGAGAAAAGGATTTTACGGTGAGTACACAAAAATCTTCTTTTCTCCTTCGCCTCATTGGGGACACAGGACCGTGGGACGTCCCAAAGCAGTCCCTGGGCGGGAAAGAACAATGGAACTAATAACGCTGAACCTGGTCAGTGAAGAACCATGCACCGACAGGTGGCTGCTGTCACCTGGAAGGAGCGTCTACCTAGATCAGCGTGTGCCGAGAACTGAGTGCAAGCACTGTAGTGACTTAATGACGCGTGGGCTGGCCATTTGGCTGTCTACACTCCCTTTTGCGTAGACACCTGGTGCTGAACAGCCCAGGAGGCCCCCACGCCCGTAGTAGAATGTGCCGTGACCCTGCCAGAGGGCATGAGTTTGATGGTATAAACGTCTTGAATGGTTAGGCAATTCCCCGTGGTTAGAGAAGCTGTAGAGACTAACATGACTATTCCTGCGCTCTGGAAGAAGAAAGAGAAGAATCAGACCTCTTCGGAGGGTACTGTGTTGGATACCTAAATGCGTAGGGTCCTGACAAGATCCTGCATATGTAGTTTCTTCGAGGGGCGGATAGACTGAAGTCGGGTGCAGTGAAGACAGAGATGTCTTCATTTAGGTAGGATTATACCGCCTTAGAAAAAAAAAGGATAGAATCAGCCGAAGGGCAATCTTGTCCAGGAGGAAGACCAGAAACGATGGATTGCCTGAGGGCGCTGTAAGTACCGCTACCTCTGCAGAGGAAAGTAAGTGCCACGGAACCTACCACTGTTTGGATGGGAATGCTAAGGGTAGTATCCCATAGAGGCTCAAAAGGGGATTCTGGTAGGGTCATGAGATCGAAATTCAGATCCCACGGGTGTAGGTCTGTTGTATGGAGAACGTAAACGGCAGATCCTTGGAAAGAAGGGATTTCCTAGAAGTCTGGTGGCAAATTATTATTTTTTTTTTTTTTTTTTTTTTGGAATGAGGTGAAACTGACTGCAACCTGCTGAGTGAGGGACCCTAAGGACAGACCTGAGTCTAGGTCTGAGTGGAAGAGGCAGAGATCTTGGTATGAAATAGGGCCGAGGGGAATGACCTCTAGAGGAGTCCGAAGCAGAAAGAAAAACAAAACGAATACACGAGTGATGGCCTATCGTTGATAAGGCTGGTTTCCTTGCTGTGACTATGGTCGCTACAATATCCTAGGAAAAAAACTCTTGGGTTAAGTTCCAGTTGTCAAAGGCTACGTCATTAAGTTCAGAGTTGATGACTTCTAAGAGAGAACCGACCCTGGGAGAGCCAAGTATGGACTATCTGTTAGTCTTCTTGGTACTGCTGGTATGGGTTGGGCAACATTTGCGTCCAAGCGCCTCTGGGCGATTCTGAGACCATAAGAACGATCCGGCGACATTCTTGTTTGACATTTCGCAATATCCTGGTAGTGGGGGAGGAATATAGGGGAGTCGGAAAAAAGGGGCCCAGTCTTAGACTAGTGCGACTGTCCTATTGACTGCGGATCCTAAGACCTGGTCAAGAAGAACGGAACCTTGGCATTGAGGCGTGACACAGTCAGGTCCACATCTGTAATTCCCTGGCGGTGGCAGCCTAGATGGAGGACCTAATAAAAACAATAATAATGAAGTATTTATATATTTTTTTTTAAATCAAGTACATTTTTATTAAACAAGTATATATGATACATTTCAATCAGCAGTAACATCTATGTTCAAATTTTCACATTTTAAGTAAAGTAAATAAAACATCCCGATCCCCTCCCCCCCCCTCCCCACCTACCCCCCCAACCCCCATCCTCAGTCTAGGCAGTAAGCGCCGTCTCACGAGCCCTGTGGCCCGTAAACTAAAACATATCGTACACATTACAGGAGCCAAACACATTAATGCCATGACAGACCTTTCATGGTCAGTATCGTTTTCCTTCCCCTTTAAACAGCCCTAAGCCGCCCCATAGTTAAGCCACGGGGACCATATTTTATCATAGAGGTCTAACTTTCCCCTCTTACGATAAACCCCCCTCTCCAGAAGCGAGATGTATTTAGCCCGTGTTATAAATTCTTTCCTAGAGGGTGGTTCTTCCGCAATCCAATGTCTAGCAATTAGCTTGCGAGCGATATACAGCAACCGTGCTATGGCTATCTTAGCTGATTCATCCACCCCAAGCTCATCCACGTATCCCAGCAGGCATACCACAGGGTCTCGGGGAATTGTACAACCATACGCTCTTTCCACTCTTGATAACACCGTTATCCAATACGCAGTCAATCGCGGACATTGCCACATCAAATGAAGCAGGCCGGCTGGGTCAGTCCGACACCTTGTACACTCAGCAGTCGGTCTCAGGCCGATCTTGTGTAAAAATTCAGGCGTGCGGTACACTCTGTATAAGACGTATAGCTGGGACAATCTGCCAGGTTCACTCACCGATTGCTTTGGTACCCATTCCAGAATAGAGTCCCATTTATCATCTGCTAGGGCTCCTACCTCTCTCTCCCATCGGGGATGTTGAAGTAAAAAAGTATGTAATATGTCCCGGTATGTGGTCGCTATTACCCCCTTAGTGGGTCCCCCCTCACAAACGTAGTCAAGGACCAGATCCCTCTGTATCCGCAGTGAACCCTGTCTCGCCTGAGCCTGGATCGCATGGGATATCTGCAAATATTGAAACGTTCCCTTTTCCCATAGACCATATTCCTCCCTTAGTTTGGAGAAGGGCTTAAGGGTCTGCCCCTCCAGTATCTGTTGTACTCTCACAATACCCCTGTCACGCCACTCAACCAAACACCCCATCTTCTTGATCTCGGACAAGCTAGAGTTATTCCACAACGGGGAGTGATTTGTCAACCCCTCTACTCCTCTAAGTGTTTTTAACCTATCCCAAACAGTCTGTATCAACCGCAAGGTGGGATACTGTCGGCCCAGCATACACATCGACCCATCTTCCACACCCAGAATTAGAGGGCTCCTATCAGTCAGCTTCTCCAGCACTTTTTGAAGCGATGGTTGAGTCGCCCTCAGTGACCATCCCCTCATATGTTGACATTGTGCAGCTATATAGTACAAATGTGGGTTGGGTAACGCCAGACCTCCCTCATCCTTAGGCCTCTGAAGAAGTTCTAGTCTCAACCTGGCCTGTTTCTTCCCCCATATCAGACTGCGAAACAGAGAATTAATTTGTCTGAATCTAGCCTGGGAGATATGTATTGGGGCATTATGGAACACATATAGTAATTTCGGCATTAATATCATTTTAATTAAATTTATACGACCGATGACCGAGAGGTGTAACCTGTTCCATGCCTTCATTTTCTCCTTGATAGTCTCCAATACCGGCACTAAGTTTAACTCCAAAAAACAAGTGAGCGGAGTAGCAACCCAGATACCTAAGTATTTAAATTTATCAACCACTTTAAGGCCCCCACCGTCCACCACCGAAGAAACATCCCCGTCCACCGGGGAATAGTGTAGACTTGTGCCAGTTGATGCGGAGACCAGATACGCGACCATAACTCTCAATAAGCCTCATCGCCCTCGCCAGAGAAGCCCCAGAGTCCTCGAGGAACAGGAGGATATCGTCCGCATATAATGCGATTCTCTCCTCCACCACCCCATATCTAAATCCAACTATCTCTGTATCTCGCCTGAATTTCGCAGCCAATGGTTCAACGACGAGGGCGAACAGCAATGGGGACAATGGGCAGCCCTGCCTGGTACCCCTCCTCAAACCTATAGGCCCATAGAGTGCCCCATTAACCCTAATCTTAGCCTCGGGGGCAGTATATAGCAAACGTAGCCACGACATGAATCCTGGACCGAATCCCATAGTCTCCAGTACCCTCCACAAGAACTGCCAACTAACGCAGTCGAAAGCCTTATGGGCGTCCAGTGAAGCTATGACTCTCTTGCCCGCATTGTCAGTCGGGAGTTGCAGATTAAAAAATAATCTCCGTAAATTCACTGCAGTGGACCTACCAGGCATAAACCCCGACTGGTCAGGGTGTATCAATGTGCTGATGACCCCCGTCAGTCTATTGGCCAATGCCTTAGCCAGGATCTTGACATCTACGGACAACAGAGAGATAGGCCTATAAGAGTCCGGCAGCTTCGGGTCTTTACCCTCCTTGGGCAGTACTACTATGGTCGCCTCCCGCATGGAGTCTGGTAACATTCCTTCCTCTCTAGAAACCTCCAACACCTCCTGCAGTCTAGGCAGCAGAACCTCCTCTAAGTGTTTGTACAACTCAGCCGGCAGTCCGTCTGCCCCAGGTGCCTTATCATTGGCCATCGATGTCAGAGCCACACTTAGTTCCTCACATGTTATAGGTGCCTCCAGGGAGGTCCTGTCTGCATCTGACAATAACGGCAGCTGCAGATCCTTCAAATAATCTACCATAGTCTCTATATCAGCCTCATCCCCAGGGGAATATAACTTTTCATAAAAGTCTCGGAAAATCTCTCCTATATTAGCCGAGTCTGTGGCCTCAGTACCATCAGACCCAGTCAATGAATACACAAATGGGGACTTCCTTTGCGCTGAGGCGACCAGAGACAGCAGGTGTCCAGCAGCCTCTCCCTCAGCAAGAAACGTCATATGTCGAAACTCATTTCGCTTAAGCGCCTTATCCAGCTGAAACCCATCTAAATCCGCCTGAGCAGTTCTCAATCTAGACAACGCCTCTCCCTCCCCACCCCCAACCAGATCATCCTCAGCCTTCCTTACTGCGTCCAGACGTACCAATTCCTCCTTCCTCGTCGCAGTCTTTCGCAGATTGATTTCTTTGGATAACAGACCTCTCACATACGCCTTCATAGCATCCCAGACAACAGAGGGGGGGGCAGTCCCCACATTAAATCCAAAAAAATCTATGACTTCCCTCCGAATCTGCTCCATGTCAATAGAGAGTAGCCATGCCGGGTGTAGTTTCCAATTTGCCCTACCACCTCTCAACACCTCCCCAGTTCGTACCAGAACGCATAATGGTTTGTGATCCGACAGGACTCTGGGAAGATATTCGACTTTTAACACCAGTTCATCCATATGTCTATTCCCTAGGGCCATATCAATACGCGACAAAGTGTTATAGGTGGCAGAATAACATGAGAAGCATCTGACTCCAGGGTTCCTCTCCCGCCATACATCCCTGAGCCCCAGTTCCCGAATATAGACCCCAAAGGGCGTTATTAGGCCTCTAGTTCCAGTCGGGTTGATCCGAAATTTGTCCCAGTACTCATCCTGAACATTATTAAGATCCCCCACAACTAGAATCGGAATCTCACCCAGACGTCCCAACCATTCCATGACCTCTCTGATCTTCCCACTCGAGTAGGGCGGCGGAATATACATAGCAACTATAGCCATCAGTTGTCTCTGTATTCTACACACCACTATGACGTATTGTCCATCCACGTCCACACAGGAATCCACTGCCTCATATTTAGTGGTCCCAGGGACCAACACAGACACCCCTCTCGAGTAGGAAGAGTACGTAGAGTGATAAGACTCCTGTATCCATCTTTTCCGTAGGAGGTCCAATTTTTCCGGTACCATGTGAGTTTCCAACAAACACACCACCATAGGTCTCTGATCCAGGATATACCTAAACACTGCCGCCCTCTTAGTGGCTTCAGATAGCCCCCTCACATTCCATCCAATTATCCTAATATCAGCCATCATTGGTATTTGGGATATGATAAAACAATAGGCTCCCTGACTCACCCCACCGCCCAGACTGATCCCCTCCCCCCCCCACCCCCTCCCCCCTATGTGTATCCCCCATCGCCCCAAAACATGCGTCACCACCTGGTAACATGGGTCTCCAGATCTCAGCCGGTAGTGACCGCCGTCTCATCTCTCCCTCCTCCATTAACTTCTCGTAGCACCCCCCCGCCTTAAAGAACACTGCAGATATCAAAAAGTAAAATCCCCAGCCCCACAATCCCATATATTAGTAATAGACAACGGTGTCATCTTACTCCCCCATAAACTCCCTTCAGTGTTGCACAGACCCAGCATGTATTTATTTAAGCTTCCTGGTACGACTCGCGCACTGCCGCGTACACAGGTCACAACATAAGGCAAAAATAAAAAGACTTGAGTTCAGTAGATAACAATGCCCAAGCCCATACACCGTTAGGCAAAGAGCTCAGCATATAGTGTGTGTCCCAATAGCAAAATTCCACCCGGCGTACAGGCAGAATCTGCGAGCAGCAACAAAACATACAAAGGAAAAAGAAAAGGAGAGGAGAAAAAGGGTCTCGTCACACTCAGAAACACTTGAAAAAAGGGAGGAAGGGAAATGAGGGGAAGAAAGAACCAACTTTAAAACAGTAAACATGTCTTCCCCTCTGTTTAGCAGGGATTAGTTCAGTCATCTGAAGCTCTCCACCTCTTCACTCCAGTACTCCCCCAGAGTGATTCATCCAATGACTGTCAGTGATACGCTCAGCCATCTCTCGCCTTTAGTTTTTTAGCATTGGTGTCCAGCCACTGTGATGCGTCCTCTGGAGTGACAAAAAATTGCACCTTCCCCAGTGCCGTCACACGCAGCCTGGCGGGAAAGAACATCGCATATTGAATACCCATCTCCCTCATTCTCTTCTTCACTCCAAGAAACTGTCTCCTCTGCTTTTGCACTATTGGGGAGTAATCAGGGTATATCGATATCTCCTGGCCGTTGTAGGTGAAGTATTTATATTTAGCGCCATTAGGTTACATGGCGCTTCACAAATGAGAGGGTAGACAACGACAAGTGTTAAAAACGACAACAAATCAGTCATATGGGTACATTAGGGCAGAGGGCCTGCAGAGGAATGGACCGTTCCCTTGAGTCCATCTCTTGGTAGGTTAGGAAAAAACCCTTCCTAGATGAGTACACCTGGAATGAGAACAGCTGACAGTACAGTGTTCAAGGATTCCACCCAGTGAAGGATGTGGCGAACGTCTGTCATCACTTTGAGACTGTATGTTCCACCCTGGTAGCGGACATGTGCCACAGCTGTGGCATTGTCTGGCTGTATCCTGACCTGTTCGACTGCCAAATGGTGACTGAATAATGTCAGTACTAGACATACTACTCGAATAGTCATAAATTGTATCTTCGAGTATGGACGAGACTACTGGCATGTATTATGATAGAATTGCCTTCCATGCTGTCCCTATCCTGTCTAGGAGTCTCCTGACAGTTGAGAAGGATTGAGGAGACAGCTGAAAAAGACTGCGGCTAACCAGCCGAAGAACCATGCTTCGTCTGGGGAAGTTGGACAAGAGTTGTATACATGTTGCAGCTAAAGGCCGCTGTTTTCGTCCGATGCGGTGTGTCCTATATGGCTGAGACTCCGTATGTGATGCTGCAGCATGTAGTCAATCGGAGTACTCAGCTTTGGAATTGTAGTAGACTTGTGCAGGTTAATCCGTCAACCGAGTCCTTCAAAGTGTACAGTGAAAATTACACTGTGATAGTAGTCCTTGAAAATCATGCATTAGTGGTTAAGACGTCCGGATATGGGAACCTCCTGAAATGAAGTATGGACAAGGTCAACCTCAGGCTGGGAGAAAAAACTTTGTATTTTTGCACTTCAGGCCTTCCAGTATCCTCTTTTGACTCTCGAGTCGAGAAGGGACTGAAGGGGAAGAAGGTTCGGGTTACAGCCGTACAAGGGACCCTCTCTTGGGTTAACACAGGCTGGAGTTTGTGATGTCCTGCTTTGGAACAGGCTGTGCAGAGTGCTTGTGAGTGTTATCTATACCTAATATAGGCGCAGTGAGGAGATAGGCAGCTGGACACATGTTCTGCGTTCTGTGATCCAGAGTTTTGTTTTTGTAGGCTGGGGAGGGAGGCCGGTCAGGCCTGTGCAGTCACAAATTCAACCCGCGTCCCCAACAGTTGGATGTTGAGGGAGGAATATGGCATTATAGAAATCTTGGCTACAGCCCAGCACCTACAACAATGGGGGGCTAAGAAGGGAATATGCCATGGGTCGTAGATTCCAGAGACGATTAGCTGAATTACCCGTGCAGCTGCGGATCACAGTGTTTTAGCCTGCGTCATGTGAGACTGGGTTGTCATCTCCGCCAATCAGAACTCCAGCGGTGGGATCTGGAGAGGATTGGCTAACAGCCCAAGGACGCCTTACATTTGTCGGGTAATTGTAGGTTGCATCAATTTAAACTGACTGTCCAATTGTGAGGGGCGAGGAAGGAACCTAACAGCTAAACTCGTAGTGAGTCCACTGGAACTCAGTTGTCCCATCTATGTGGGGGTCTGGGAAGGGGAGTGTTGGACGAGTATTTGGTGTCAGGCAAGGGTGAGTTACCTGAGACGCAACCCAGCTCCCCGATTATGGGGGGCTCCCCCAACAAGGGGGGGGATGGGGGGTCTAGAAATGAGAATGTCGGTCCATCTAGAGCAGAGGTTCTTAATTGGGGTTTGATCAAAACCCCAGGGGTACAAGGTATTGGTCTCACGGTTTTAGCGGAGCCTCCACCATGGAGGTCAACACACTTCCGACGGCTGCATAGGGTTCGGTGAATGTGCATATGAAAACCGGTGAGGTGGGTACCTCAAACAAGGTTAAGATCACTGATCTAGCGGTATTTTAATCCAACCCAGGTCTCCTCTGTGGGGGGCTAAGGTGTTTGTTGGAATGCAGTGTGCTAAGTATCAGTGGTGGGACCTGCGGGTCCCTGTACAGCGCTTGAGGCCCCAGCCTGGCAGGGTGAGCACCCCGAACGCTCCGCAGCAACATAGGGAGTAAACAGGAGAGGATTGAATTGTCTCCTGAATTAAAAATACAGCGTAAATGGAACATGCTCTGCGATGTTCTGTACTGCTTGTGCCAGCGGTCTGCAGCCATGTATGACAGAAAAAACAGGAAGGGATTGAAGTGCCCTCTGTTCTAGGAGCACAGCATAGATGGAACATACAATGCCAGTTCCATATGCCTGTGATGACCAACAGCAAGGGTTAATGTAATCATGCTTTGCAGTGTTCCTTAGTGCTGTTAAGTGGTCCCTGATGTGATCTGCACTACTGAATTTTACTTCCATACTGTATTAAATCACACATTCTCCTCCTCCCCTCCTGCTATGCCATGCAGGGGCTTTGTAAGGAGGGCTGTCATGGCGACCGTGGAGAGGAGAGGTGGGAGGGCGGGCCAGTGAAAAACGCGGGCCATCTGAGGAAAAGGCGCGCAAGATGCAGTCAGGGAAGCCTGACCCGCCCCCTTTGTGATGCGGCCGGGCGTGGATTACCCGCGCTGACATCAGCAGAGGGGCGGGCGGTAGGCGGCGAGGGGCGGCACCCGGGACGCTAGGCCGGAGCCTCAAGTGAATGGTGGCCCCGGAAAAGTGAAGAGGCCGGCGCGGAAGTATACAAGCCGCGCCGGTTCCGCTGCGCGGGACCCCCACCGCCGGTCTGCCCAGGCAGTCTCGTCACCCCAGAAGCCCCACCGCTGCCTCAGTATGGGGGCACAGGCCTGAGATACTGGGGAGCTGTAGCCCACAGTACTACTGCTGGGGAATCGCTGCACAGAGGGGAGAGTATAAGATGACCGTGGTAAGTGCCCTCTGTTCTATCATAGAAGCAGCGTGTCCTCAACCCAAGGCCCCTGATGAATAGGGGAAATGGGGAGGATGGTGATGCAATCCCACTATGTAAGCACTAAAGGCTCTTTACAGCAGAGGCTGTGAGCAGCCTTGGGGGGCCCTGCAGCCGAGGGAAAAGCCATGTACCAGACAGTGCTATGGAGGGCACCTGAGGCTGGTGTCTCAACCCAGATTCCCAGCCAGGGGGAATGGGGAGGGCATCTGCTGAATCCATGGGCCCCAATACTGCCATCCAGATCTTACCTTCATTTTCCCATGGGAGCCGAGGATCGGGGCCCCCTTTTGCCGGTTTTTATTCCTATCTGTCTTGCTGCTTGCGGTGGGGACATGGAGCATTACTGCGACCCAGAGCCCCATCTGTGGGGACTGGGGAGGAATGCGGGCCTCAGAACCGGCAGGTCTGGAAATCACTTTAACCCTGCACCTCCAACAGTGGAGGGCCGAGGAAGGAATAGCCCTTATCTAACAAAATAGCTCAACCCAGAGGCTCGACTATGGAGTCTGGGGAGGTATCTGTGGTCGACATGTCCCTTCAAAAAGTAAAAATGCAGCTTCAAAAAGTAAAAATAATTGGAGAGAGAGTAAGAACGTGTGCCTCCTTTCAGACACTAAGCAAAAACTGGTGAGGCAATGCCTGCTCCAGGGGTGTATGCTGCGGAGGAGGAGCCCCTTAACTCTTTTGCAGATTCTGCCTAGTGTCGCCTCCTAGTGGACAGCAGCATAACACCCACGGTCCTGTGTCCCCCAATGAGGCGAAGGAGAAAACAAGACTTCATACACTCGTGTGTGAAAAAAGCACATTGGGAGATGATGAAGCACCAGTCTTAAAGAAACAGCGAAACGTGTGTTGGAGTCAGGCCCAGAGGGGGGGTCCATTCTTCCTGTTTCCAGCACTGTGCACTTTACTTGGTATGGCAGACTTATTCAAAGCTCTTCCACTGTTCAATGGTCTTTTGTACTTTGGGTTAATGCACTGACTCAGTTGATAAGTTAATACTTCAGTTCTGTATGTGGGGTGACAGCAATACAAATTTAACACAATGTGGATAGATATTAATAATGTTGTTAACCCCCATATGCTGTTTTCACACAGAAGTGTATGAAGTCTTGTTATTTCTGCATATTTCTGTGTGTCTGTATGTGCATGTAGCAGAGCTGTGAGTCTGGTGTGCATGTAGCAGAGCTGTGTGTAGTTTGCAAGCTGCAAAGCTGTGTGTCAAGTGTACATGTATGAGAGCTGTATGTGTCTACCTGTGCATGAAGCAGAGCCATCTAGGTCTTTGATTATATAGCAGAGCTGCGCATGTCAAATATAGTTTTCAGAAAGACACTATAGATTTACTATAGATTTATTGCCTTCGTATTCTACCCTAGTACATTAAAATTAGTGTTAATTACCCCTCCCTTTCACACCCCAGGGAAGCTTTAATTAATAGGAAGAAATATTTACTTATTTACATCTGTCTAAACCTGTGGTGCGGCTTAAGGTGCAGATATGCAGCAGTGCGGACAGAGTGTTAAAGGCGCCCACGGAGGCTCTTTTGCCCGGGGCCCACAAATATCTGGAGCCAGCCCTGCAACAAGGAGATACATTTTTGCTTCATTGACTACAGCAAAGTCTTCAACAGTGCTGATCCAAAAACTTTGGAATACCTTGAAGGATATGGGTGTGCTAAACCACCTGATTGGCTTCATGAGGAACCTTTATATCGACCAATATGCAACTGTCTGAATGGAACATTTTTTTGTTGTGGAGACAGAAAAAAAAAACAGCAAATCTGGAATTTCATTCTCTTTTTTCCACTTTGCAGTATTTACCATTTGGGTTAATGCATTTTACAGTTTGATAGATCAGACACAGCAAAACCACATAAGTTTAATTTATTTAATTGTTAAAGTGGAGAAAAGGTGTGATTAATATTTTTTTTAATTCTTAGAAACACTTTTTACTCTATTTTTTATCTTTAGGAAACAAACTTGTGATAGTTCACCAGGTTCTCCAGAGGTTCTCCTATGAAGCCCTGCCTGAGCCTCCCAGGTGGACTAAGGTCAATGAGACGCTGAAAAGACAATAGCAGCGCAATAGGGTCTTATCCTGGAGGACACCGGGTCCAACAGAAGAGACAAATGGGCTTACCTGGGGTAGTTGTGGGAAGCCACATCTACTATCAAAGGATTTAACAGCACCCCTTGGGACAGTAATCCACAAGGAAAAACAGAAAAGGGATGAAGCTGCACTACCGCAAGGTTAATCCATTCCAATTCAGATGAAGAAAGGTGATTTTTATTACGTCAACACATTTCAGACAACATTTCCTCATTCTGGACCAAGAAAAAAAAAATCATGTTGTTATGTGATTTTTTTGTCCTGAAGGAGAAATCGATCTCTGAAATGTGTTGACTTAATAAAAATCACCTTTCTTCATCTGAATTGGAGTGGATTATCCTTGCGGCATATAACTTTTCTCTTTCTCCACATGGCATATGATATACTAAGATGGCAATTTCCAGCTACTATGATAACTTATTAGAGACCTGTGATGGCATCATGGTGTGCAGAAGGTAACCACTTAAAGCGGGCACCAACAATATCGCTATTTAAATGTAACTATAATAGATTAAAGGAAAACTGCCAGGTCAAAAATCCGTATGTAACTACAATCATTTTCTAATTCCTTTCTCTAAGCTCTCTCCCTTGATGCATTTCTTTTATTTATATTCCCTCTCCTATCTTCTGTAAACTTCAAATAAAGAGAATCATTCGTTCTGTCACTCACAGTGAATGATCCACTTAGTTTCCTTCTTTCCCACTCCCCGTACGATGAATATGCATGTCAGTATGTCCCATCACTGCACAGGAGATCAGTGCGGGGCTGTATTCTCCTCTCTGGTCTCTGTGTCTGCAGCCAAGAAAGAGGTGAAATATACAACACAGAATGTGTCACAGCAGGGATACCTGCTTACAGAAACAAATGGAGTCTAGATCAGATAATGCAGATCTGCAATCGCTCTCTCCCTGTGTCCTCAAGAGAATAGATTTCCTAAAAGTAAAACCACAGTGTCCAGAGAGCAGAGGGAGGAGGGAGGAGAGAGCTGCTGAGAGGGAGAGCATAATTACATGACAGTTTAACAGAGCTAGGACTATCCTCTCTGCTTATAATGGACAAGACTAATTCAGCAGCTCTCTGCAGGGTCTGACAGTGGATAACATGGAAACTATGAAGGGTAGAATAATGATTTTATATGTTTTTAAAATGTCTGCCTAGAGAAGAATAATATTAGTATCATACTGAAAAATGACCTGTCACAGTCCCTTTAACAACAGCATTGAAATAAGCAAACAGCAATGATCGGAGCTCGCTTGGGAGAGTGCTGTCACAGGAAGATGTCAGCTATGTAGACGGGCAGCATCTTCCTGGTGTGGTGCAAGCTCAGCTCCTGAGACCACTCCATTCAGGGGACCAAACCTTCTATTACCTTACATTTTGGAAAGGTGTTAAAAACTCCTCTATAATGCGGTGTATAAAATGCATGCTGAACTTGTGCATAAGCAGTGTACATTATCTTAAAAAAAACTAACTTATCTCAGCTGTGTCCCAAAAAATGAACTTAGCCTAACTGTACAATCTGGACTTTTAAAATGTAGAAGAAAAAATATAGGTCTGGATCTGGCGAATGTATTTGCCTATTCAGACATATTGAAAAAAAAAAACACAATAAAACCTTAGGTGGGGTCTATCACTGAACCCTCTCCCGGCCATACCTACACACTCTATGCACAAAATAATAAGGTAATTGAAATACAATTTATTTTCCCTCTTTCATAATGAACATTAAAACAAATTTAATTTAAGACGTTCCAATCTATACAACTATTCGCTTTGCAATGCAATGTTAAAAAAAAAAAAAAAAATTCAGTTCCCATTTTTATCTTTATTTTTTTTTTTTACCCTGTTATCTCATTAAAATTAAGGTAAATAAAAAAAAAATTAAAATATGTCAAATAAGCAGTGAGCATGTTATCCAGCGGTCTTGCTTTACAGCACTTTGTATCTTCCTTTGTTGGGCTGTTGGTAGGAGTTTTGCTGAAAAAAACAAACAAACAAGTAATTTAGAGAGTCAAAAAAGGAGAAAGTATAAATATAAACCAATAATCTCAATAAGTGTTTCAGGACATTGTTACTTTTCCTATCAACGCAAAAAGACAGAGCTCCTCTTTATTGTTAATGCTAACATATTGTGACCCATTTATTGTAAATCAGCAAGTTACTTTTGATCTATTTCTGGTAGGGAGACGGGGTAATGGGTATCTGAGGGGTGGGGATTGCAGGGCAATAGTCATACATATAGTTTATAAATACACACATGTATATATAATCTGTTTTGTTGGACGGGCAGTGGTTTTTTTTCTAAATACCATTATGAAGTTCTTACACATGGCTTTGGGAGGCAGGATGAAGATTAATTACTAATACTTGCATTGATTTTTTTAAGCAATACTCACTGCACAGGATATTATGATGGGTTTTGTCTAGGGGGCTTTCACATCTGCAAATCCAGCAAAATGCTGATATTTAGACAAAAAACGTATCCTGTAAAATTGCGGCAAGACTGTATTCTGCCTAATGTATTTCCTATGGGACTTGCAGACATGTGCAGCACTTGTGTTTTTGCCGCGATCTGGCAAATGCGGTGAGTTTAAAACCATAGCTAGCAGCAGTTTTTGTACGTTGCCGCAAGTGCCGGATTGGTCGGATCGTGGCAAAAACGCAAGTGGCGCTCATGTCCACAAGTCCCATAGGAAATACATTAGGCAGAATGCAGTCTTGCCGAAATCCTGCCACAAGTGTGCCAGCTTCCGGCAGATCAGGCAAACCTGAAGTTCAAACGTTTAAGTTTGCCTAATCTGACGCAATTGCTAAAAGCGCTGATGTGAAAGTAGCCTAAATTGCTAAAAGACCACATCAAATCTATTTAAATTTTAATTTTTAGACATAAAAGGGATGTATACAGGAACTTGTAAATTTCATTGTATCAAGGGGACCCAAATGCCATAGAAACCATCTGCCCCTTCCCCGTTGGGACTACTACTTATTTAGAGACTAGGACAGCCTTCTGAAATCATACATACAGTATATCAGTAAACTGCATTTAGAACACATTAGAACAACCACTTCTCAAACTGGACAATCTTTAAAACCCATTACGAGCAGACTGGCATCGCTTTATTTATAGTTAACCCTAAAAACAAATGCAGAAATAATCTATAATCTGCTTTATTTTGTGTGAAATCAATAAGGCAGAATATAAACTGAAATATAACACCACATTATTGTAAATCGATGCTCCTTGTACTTACCAGTCTGATAAGTTCTTCTTTAATAAGTCGGGTGATTTCTGCCTTCGCCTTCTGTACAGCCAGTTCATTAGCACCTAGAGTTAAAATAAACACAGTTTGTGAGAATTGACTTTATTTCAGCAAGTAATAACCACCATCAAGAGCAGACACTACATCTAACAGGCCAGGTACAATTACATATAATTTTAGAATTAAAAGATAATTACACTATGTAATAACGTGATCCCTCTCTTTCCATTGTTTTTCTTCCACGCCTTTGTAGCTGATGAACGGGGACAGTAAGGGAGGTCTTGGGCACTGTTACCTCTAGACCAGGACAGGGAAAATCAAACTATGTTGTCGTAGTTAGCAAGAGAGCAGCCAGATGTGTGTCTTACAGTAAGGAAATAGATTGTGTCCGGTAATCACTTGAAAAAGGCGCAATTGGAGCCAAAACGCGTTGTGGCGAAAGGGACCCATATGCTGAATCATTAAAGCTGAAAGGTAATACTTATGTGAGCCGTGTCCTGTTAATGTACCTTAGCGCTTACAATATCACTCGTTTTATCTGGAGCTGCAAATTTCTTCCCCGCTGGGAAGCGTGATACAGAGCAGCTTAGGAATACAGGACCTGGCAGACGTCACATCACCACTCCCCCCGAGCTGTCACGTGCACCGGGATACACGGGAAATACGTGCACTTTTCACCTCGCTGCTTGAAGCCCAATTAGGAGAGCCCAGCTGGGAGATATATTAAACTCTTACTCCAGTTGTGCGGACAGGCACAACAATAGAAGGTGAGCAGAGGGGATCATTCACCGATCCCACAATTTAATGAAAGCAGTTTGGCGCAAACCTTTTGTGTACTTTCTTATTAACAGACACGGATTGCACAGGTGTGGGAAATCATTTGGGCAATACTGAAGAAAAAGAGAATTTTGTTTACGTACCGTAAATTCTTTTTTCTTGAATCATCAATGGGAGACCCAGACAATGGGGTTTAGGGCACTGCCCTCCGGAGGCCACACTAGGTACTACAAGTTTGTAGACACCGCCCCTCCGCTTATAAACCCCTACCGCAGGGAATATCCTCAGTTTGGTCCATAAGCTGCGAGGAGACAACATAAACCACACCCGAAACATCGGGAAAGAAACCGTGCACAGACGGTCCAACAACCCGGATAAACTGTCCCAACTGGGAACAGGCAAATGCAAAAACATCCAACGGAACAACTGGGTGGGTGCTGGGTCTCCCATTGATGATTCAAGAAAAAAGAATTTACGGTACGTAAACAAAATTCTCTTTTTTCTGATCATCATAATGGGAGACCCAGACAATGGGGATGTCCTAAAGCAAACCCCAGGGCGGGAAGAGTTCCTCAAAAGACGTTGAAATATACGGTCCCCCTCAAAGGTGGGCAACCGCCGCCTGGAGGACCCGCCTGCCCAAACTTGCATCCGCAGAGGCATGGGCATGCACCATATAGTGCTTAGAGAAAGTGTGCAGGCTGGACCAAGTGGCCGCCTGACACACCTGCAGCGCTGAAGCGCGATGTCGCAAAGCCCAGGAAGCACCGACGGCTCTGGTCGAGTGCGCCTTCAAGCCCACCGGAAGAGGCAGACCCGCAGAGCGGTAAGCCTCTTGAATGGGTGCCTTGATCCATCTGGCCAAGGTCGATTTTGATGCCGCGGACCCCTTACAGCGACCCGCCGTAAGGATAAACAAAGAGTCCGAACTCCGGAAGGAGGCAGTCCTGGACACAGATGTGTACAGCCCTCACTAAATCCAGAGTGTGAAGGTCGCGCTCGACCTGATGAACAGGAGCGGGACAAAACGATGGGAGCACAATCTCTTGGTTCAAGTGAAAAGTGGACACCACCTTTGGCAAAAATTCTGCCCGCGGACGCAACACCACCTTGTCCTGGTGGACTACCAGAAAAGGGGATTTGCACGACAGTGCAGCCAATTCTGAAACCCGTCTCAGAGACGTAATTGCCACCAGAAAGACCACTTTCTGTGACAGACGCGAGAGGGAGACTTCCCTCAGTGGCTCGAACGGCGGTTTCTGCAGAGCCGTCAGGACCACGTTAAGGTCCCAAGGGTCCAGCGGTCGCCTGTATGGCGGAACCACCCGAGACACCCCCTGCAGAAATTGACGGACCTTAGGAAGGAGCGCCAAACGCCTGTCAAACAGCACTGAAAGAGCTGATACTTGACCCTTCAGGGAGCTGAGGGATAAGCTTAAATTCCAAACCCGATTGTAGGAAAGCCAACAAGGTCGGAATGGACAAGGGCCACAGTGACCTTCCACCAGAGGCACACCAGGAGAAAAAGATTTTCCACGTTCTGTGGTAAATCCTCCGTGATACAGGCTTCCTAGCCCGATTCATAGTGGCAACCACAGTAGGGGAGAACCCCCTGGACGTTAGAAGCCAGGCCTCAAGAGCCATGCAGTCAATCTGAGGGCCCTGGAATTGAGGTGGAAGAAGGGGCCTTGCGCGAGAGGATCTGCGCGTTCTGGAAGAGCCCACCGGTTCCCGCCTGACAGTTGCCACAGATCCGGATACCAGGACCTCCTGGGCCAATCCGGTGCCACTAGAATGGCTACGCTGCACTCCGTCCTGATCTTCCACAGAACCTTGGGAATCAATGCTAGCGGTGGGAACACATATGGTAGATGGAAGTCGGACCAACTCAGGATCAGGGCGTCTGCCCCCAGAGACTGAGGATCCCATGATCTCGCCATGTACTGTGGCACCTGATGATTCAGCCGCGAGGCCATCAGATCCACGTCCGGAGTGCCCCATCTGCCGCAGATGTCCCGGAAGACGTCCGGATGAAGAGACCACTCTCCGGCGTCCATCCCCTGCCGGCTCAAGTAGTCGGCCTCCCAGTTCTCGACCCCTGGGATGTGAACTGCGGAGATCAGGCAGTCGTTGTCCTCCACCCAGGATAGAATGCGGTGGACTTCGGCGAGGGCCTGAGCACTTCTGGTCCCTCCCTGATGATTTATATAGGCGACGGCCGTCGCATTGTCGGACTGAACCCGGATGGGCTGTCCTGACAGTAACTTCTGAAACGCCAGGAGCGCCAGATAGACCGCCTTGATCTCCAGCACGTTGATCTGCAACGCCGACTCCGACTGAGTCCAGAGGCCTTGAGCCCTGTGGTGTAAGAACACCGCTCCCCAGCCCTTCAGACTGGCGTCGGTGGTCACCACTAACCATGACGGTTTGAGGAAAGACCGGCCCCGTGACAAGTGACGTGGCTGGAGCCACCACTGCAGGGAATCCCTGGTCGGTCGTGAAAGGGCCATCAGCCGATTCAGCGAGATCGTCCTCTTGTCCCATCTGCGGAGAATTTCCAGCTGGAGAGGACGGAGGCGAAACTGCGCGAAAGGCACCGCCTCTATCGCTGCCACCATGCGGCCCACCAGCTTCATCAACACCCGTATGGATGAATGCGGTGACAGGAGGACATCTTGGACTCCCGATTGGATGGCCAGCTGTTTGGCTCGTGGCAGGGACACCAGAGCAGAGTCCGTGTGGAAGTCCATGCCCAGATATGTCAGTGACTGGGTCGGAACCAGGGTCGATTTCTGGACATTGAGAAGCCACCCAAACTGTTCCAGAGACTTCATGGTCACCTCCAGGCTCTTCCGGCAAAGATGTTCTGATGGCGCCCTGACCAGCAGGTCGTCTAGATAGGGTATGACGCATGTCCCTGCACATGTAGGAGAGCCATCATAGAGGCCATCACTTTCGTGAACACCCGCGGAGCCGAGGCCAACCCGAAGGGCAGCGCCACGAACTGGTAGTGTTCGTCCCCCACTGCAAATCTCAACCAGCACTGATGAGCCGGTGCAATGGGCACGTGAAGGTAAGCGTCTCGTATATCTATGGACGCTAGGAAGTCTCCCTGCGACACAGCCGCGATCACGGAGCGCAGGGATTCCATGCGGAACTTCCGAACCAACACGTGACGGTTGAACAACTTGAGGTCCAGAACCGGGCGAAAAGAGCCGTCCTTCTTCAGGACGATAAAGAGGTTGGAGTAAAAACCCCGGAACCTCTCTCCCGTAGGCACTGGGACCACTACTCCGTCTCTGCGGAGACCCTCCAACACCAGATAAAAAGCCTGAGCCTTGTCTGGAGATGGAACAGACCGATGGAATCGGTGTGCCGGCCGCGACGTCAGCTCTATCCTGTAGCCGCTCGAGACTACGTCTCGGACCCACCGGTCTTGGACGTGGAGTAACCATCTGTCCCGAAATCGGGACAGGCGGCCCCCCACCTGTGGGACGGCAGGACTGGAGAGAGAGTCATGCGGAAGTGGTTTTGGGGGTGGCAGCCGTTGCCCCCGTTGACTTCTTCTGGCGACCCTTGGGGCGCCACTGAGTAGAGGGCTTGCCTCCTCTGTCCGCGCGAGCGGAAGAAGCTGATGACTGCGAGCTGGAACGAAAGGACCACTGCTTGGGGTTCCTTTTGACGGTATACTGTGGCTTAGGCTTATTCTGTGGGATCTTAGACTCCGCAGAATCCTTTATCAGCTTGTCCAGCTCGGTACCAAAGAGTCTGTCACCAGAAAATGGAAGATTCTGCAGAATCTTCTTTGACGTGGCATCTGAGTCCCATAGACGCAGCCACAACAACCTGCGGATCGCTATAGCATTGGCCGAAGCCACAGCGGAGCGAGTGGCAGTTTCTAGGGTCGCAGTCCTGGCGTAATCTGCATAGGCCCTTGCCCTATCAGTAAGCGCTAGGACCTCAGAATTGGACCCCGCCAGGTCAGTGATACCATCCAAGCAGGTGGTGATCGCCTGCAGAGTCCAGACCGTGGCAAAATTAGGGGCAAATGAAGACCCCACAGCCTCATAGGAAGACTTGGCGAGTTGTTCGACCTGTCTATCCGTTGCGTCCTTCAATGAGGAGCTATCAGAGGCAGAGAAAAGGGAGCGTGCAGCAATCCTGGTCATGGAAGCGTCCACCTTCGGGGACTGCGACCACTCCTGAAGCACCTCCTGGGGAAGGGGAAGCGAGTGTCCCTAGATTTGCGGACATAACGCCGCCCAGGGTGAACCCTGGGTGCTCTAACCACCCTTCCAAAGTTAGTGTGGTCCATAAAGGAGCCACATGGGCGAGCCTCCGGCTGCAGCCATTGATAAACCTCCTTCGGATGGAGTTCCACCTCCTCAGGTGGTGCCACGAGACGAAGAGTCTCGTTTATGGAGGATACCAAATCCTCCACCCCATCAGGTGGTTCTGACATAGACTCAAGTATTGAACCCCCATCATCCTCGTCACCGTCAGAGTGACGCTCCTCCTCAGAGAGGTTCTGGATCTCGGGTGATTCATCCCGACGAGCCCGCTTAAGGGGTCTCGCGGTAGCAAAGGGTGACACCCGGGGGTAACTTGAGGGAGCAGCTGGACTTCCCAGTCTCCTAGTCAGTGCCTCCAGAGATTGCGACATGGAGGACAGCTTGGACAACACAGATTCATTAATCTTGTTCTGTGTTTCCCATTGCCCTGGGATCACCTGAACCTCAGGGTACAGCACCGGAGCTGCAGACTCTGCAGTATCAGTCCGGGCCTCTGGGCGTCCGCAGTTATTGCAGGACCCCCCAACCAGCGTCCCGTTGCATGTAGCACAGGTAGTGGTAGAGTTGTCTGCCTTAGCAGTACTCTTCTTTGCTGGGGACATGCCGACAGCAGAGGAGAAAAATAAGCCAAGTAGGAAACCGGAACACCGGCGGCTTACCGACCGCTTCAATGCGGTAGAGGGGAGCGATGTGTGTGTGGCCTCCGCGAGGGTAATGACCGGACTCTCCTGGGAGCGCAGTAGTGCACTCATTCAGACCCAGTAGGGAAGTGAGGAGAAAATGGCCGCCGCCAGACAAGTCGTGGGCGGCGCCACAAACACGCGGGAAGCACCCACACACACCCACATCACATGGGCTGCTCCCCATCTCTCCAAGCAGCCAGCTCAGTAATCTGGTGCTGGAGCCCGCAGCGCGGGAGATATAGTATCAACACTATACCCAGGGCTTCAGACAAACTCTGTAGCCCGCAGCCGCAGCCCCTGTGACACACAGGGCGGTCAGCTATGGTGACCCCAGCACAGGGCACACCGCCAGAACCGCGGACCCGAGGGTTGCGCGCGGTCTGAGTGTCAAAACACAATAGTGTCAGACACTACCCCCAGGCACACCGGAGACACACAGGGTACCTCAGTGCCGGTCCGGTCTGTAAGCACCATATAATGGGAGGCCTCGGACGGGGGTTCAGCACCAGTCCGGTCTGTAAGCACCGTTTAGGGAGGCCTCGGACTGGGCTGGCTCCAGTCCGGTCTGTAAGCACCGTTTAGGGAGGCCTCGGACGGAGCGGAGCTGTGCAAGGCTCCTATCTCCCACTTCCCAGAGCCCCCCCCAAGGAGGGATGTGAAGGAGCGCGGCAGCGTACCGGGAGGACACAACGTGTCCAGGCTCAGAGCCCTCCGGTACCTCAACCTGTGTGTTCCCCAAGGGTGAACAGGGAGACTGCCGGAGGTCCCCGACCGGGACCTACCTTGTCTTCAGACGCCATCACGTAAGCTGTGAGAATGCTGTGACGTGCAAGCAAAGCGTGTGATACCTCTGAGCACACTAAGTTTAAAACTGAGGATATTCCCTGCGGTAGGGGTTTATAAGCGGAGGGACGGTGTCTACAAACTTGTAGTACCTAGTGTGGCCTCCGGAGGGCAGTGCCCTAAACCCCATTGTCTGGGTCTCCCATTATGATGATCAGAAAATCCTGAAAACATGATCTGTTGGTGGCTCTTGAGGTCTAGAATTGGGGGAACACTGCCCTATAGAGTGCTGAAATATAACACTGTGGCCCTCAGACCCCAAAAAATGTGGTATGCCCCTGCTGTATATGCTCCAGTGTTCCTTGCAGAAGCTCTGCACTGAAGATGTTGCACAAAAATGAGTGCAGGCAAGGGACAGAAAGCACTGCCTGAATTTGTTGGGCAATTTCTCCTGAGTACACAGATACCTCATATGTGGTCATAAACCACTGTTTGGGCACACGGTAGGGCTCGGAAGGGAAGGAGCGCATTTTGACGTTTTGAATGGAAAATTAGCTCCAATCGTTAACGGACACCATATCATGTTTGGAGAGCCCCTGTGTGCCCAAACATTGAAGCTCCCCCACAAGTGACCCCATTTGGAAACTAGACCCCTAAGGAACTTATCTAGATGCATAGTGAGCACTTTGAAGCCCCAGGTGCTTCACAAATTGATCCATAAAAATGATAAAGTCCTTTTTTTCCACAAAAATTGTCTTTTAGCCTCCATTTTTTTTTTATTTTCAAATGGTCAACAGGATAAAATGGATCCTAAAATTTGTTGGGTAATTTATCCTGAGTACACAGATACCTCATATGTGGCAGAAAACCACTGTTTGGGCGCATGGCTGGGTTCTGAAAGGAGGGAGTGACATTTTGGAAAATAGATTTTGATGGGATGGTCTGTGGGTCCTGTTTGGATAACCCCTAATGTACCTAAACAGCAGAAACCCCCTCCCACAAGTGACAACATTTTGAGTTCACTACCACAGGGAGCCCTGGTGACTTAGTGACGTCAGCACTCCCCTGTGGCAGTCTCTGAATGCCCTGGGTGACATCACTCAGAGTCCCTGCGGTCAGTGTGATAGCAGACTCTGCAGGGGGAGGACGCTAGTTCTCTCCCTGCAGAGTCTAGATGAAGGATAGTGGAGGTTTATGTGGGAGTAATAATGATGGAGTTGAGATGTTTGTTCTAATAAAATTATTTTGTGTTGTGTATTATTTACTATAGATTCCTAATGGTGGGGTCTAACATTAGCCCGGCATTATGAATCTCAGGCTTTAGTGCTGGCTGCCAATAAAAAAGCTGGAATTAACCCCTTGTTTACCCAGTTTGCTACAGGCACCAGGGCAACTGGAAGAGTCTGGATACAGCAGACGCCTCTAATGAATGCGCCATTTTCTGGGGTGGCTGTGGGCTGCAATTTGCAGCATGGGGGCCCATAATGATTGGGCCTGTCCACGCTAAGGATTCCAGCCCCCAGCTGCCAGGTTGTACCTGGCTGGCAACCAAAAATATGGCGAAGATCCACATCTTTTTCAGTTTTAGAATCAATTAAAGAGAAAAAAAAAAAAAGACATGGGCGTCGCCGTATTTTTGGTTGCCAGCCAGAAACAACTTGGCAGCTACGGACTGCCACCCACCTCAAGCTGCCTAGTTGTACTTGGCTGTCAACCAAAATTACAGCGAAGCTCGACATTTTTTTTTTTTAATAGAATTTGGGGGGGGGGGGGAAACTATATGCAGCTTTGCCATATGTATGGTCCAGCCAGGTACAACTAGGCAGCTGGGGGCTGGAAACAGCATGGAGAGGCCCAAGCATCTTGGGCCCCTCATACTGCAAATTGCAGCCTGCAGCCGCCCCAGAAAATGGCACATTCATTGAAGTGCCATTTTCTGGTGCTGTACCCAGACTCTTCCAGTTGCCCTGGTGCCAGTGGCCAACTGGGTAATAAAGGGTTTAATGTCATCTTTTTTTATTGGCAGCTGGCACTAAGCCCGAGATTCATAATGTCGGGCCAATGTTAGACCCGGCCATTAGGAATTTCTAGTAAATAGCACAAAAAAAATGCACCACACAGACAAAAATCTTTTTATTAAAAAACAACAACAGAAAACACAATCAAAATTCGGACTCCATCTTTATTACTCCAGACCCTCCGACGTAGTCCACAATGATGGTCCGACGAAGCTCGATCACCTCTGCTACATCCAGAGACTGCAGCAAGGAATCAAGTGTCCACGTGTAGTTTCTGGGGTCACAGTGATGGTGTACTGTATGGCAATGATCTGCCATAAGGCCCCGTTACAAGCTGCGATGTCCCAGCGATCCCACCAACGATCTGGATCGCTGGGACATCTCAATCTGATCGCTGGGGAGCTGTCACACAGGCAGACTCACCAGCGATCAGGACCAGCGAGAACGCTAGTAACCAGGGTAAACCTCGGGTAACTAAGTGCAGCGCTGCGATTAGTTACCAGATGTTTACCCTGGTTAGCAGCCTCTCAGCGTGTACTGTGTGGCACTGGGAGGTCATTGATCGTTGGTCTCCCGCTGTCACACACGCCGATGCTGGCCGCCCAGGGGGAGATCAAAGATCAAAAAATGGTCCTGGCCATTTACCAATGATCAGCAAGCTGGTCGTTGGTACATGTCTCACGCAGTGACTTCGCTACGAGGTTGCTGCAGCGTCACAAAACTGGTGACATGGCAATGATATTGTTAGCGATATCCCAGCGTGTAACAGGGCCTATACAGTGCACCACCTATGTAACTCCAGAGACTACAACAAGAGGACACTTGATCCCTTCTAGCAGTCACTCGTGTCAGAGTCATGGTGCACTGTAAGGCAATGATCTGCCGTACTGTGCACCATATGCAAATAGATTCTGTGGAGCCTCGGTTAGGAGTCTCAAACACAGGACTAGCCATATATCCCTCCAGGGAAGGCCCCAGCCAAGGGGTGGTGCCTTGCGGAGAACACCATAACCACCATATTAAGTGGCCCTTTTAATCAATATCCAACTCTTACAAGTTTAGAGATATGACAAGGGAATACCAAGGCCAGGTATCCATCCACAGACAGCTGTTTCGGGGTGTTGCCCCTCATCAGTGTGGAGTAGGATTCTGGCTAGGCGGGAGCAAGGCCTTTCCTGGAGGGATATATGGCTAGTCCTGTGTTTGAGACTCCTAACCGAGGCTCCACAGATATCTGCATATTCATATTTCCCAGAGGGCAATGTGCCTAGGAATTCACTGTGTTTGAGCGCTTTAGCCAGCTGCCCGCAGTGTTTTATTGGACTGGTCTCCCTGAGATCAGTGAATGCTTTGCGGTACTGTGCACCATGACTGTGACCCCAGAGACTACCTCAAGTGGACACTTGATCCCTTGTTGTACCAGATCCATAGAAGCATCCACCTGCAGCAGGCTCTCTCTCCATCCACCCATTCATCTATCCATTAATCCACGCAGGCTCCCTCTGCATCCACCCATGCAGGCTCTCTCTCCATTCATCCACGCTCGCGCTCCTCCACCCATCCATCCACCCATGCATCCATCCAACCACACAGGCTCTCTCTCCATCCACGCATCCATCCTCACCCGGTGTCCTGGCAGCTCCTCCTGTCACAGATCAGACTGCGGAGCTGTCAGGAACAGAAGAGCCCAGAGAGGTGGCGGTGGGGAACAGAGGTGTGGGAGCATCAGAGCAGCACAGGAGGTGGGGGTGTTGGGTGTTGGTGGAGGGGGCATGGAAGTGTGTGTGGGAGGAGGAAGAAGGACGGGGGGGAGGTGCGGGGGGGGAAGAGGGTGGAAGTTCAGTACCGAAGCGGCAGGAGGAGATCCAGAGCGGAAGGAGGGAAGGGACGGGGGGGGGGAGATCAGAACAAGAGCGAGAGGAGGAAGGGAATGGCGCAAGAGGGGAGATAAGTACCGGGTGGGCAGGGAGGCTCTGGAGTGGCTCTGATGGGAGTGATCATCCCATCAGATCGCTTCCATCAGAGCTTGGAAGGGGCGGGTATCGCAACATCCAGCACTCCAGCCTATGGAAGGGGCTGTCATAGCCTGGTCATAGTTATACAGTCACAATCGCTGTGATTCACTGTTGAAAGTTTCCACAGCCAATCACAGCGATCGCAGGTGGGGAGGTTGGAGCAAAGCCAAAAAGACACACCCCCCCCCCCCCCCCCCCCCGACATCACCTAAGGCCCTCTCCTGCCTGTAGGTCTGGTGATATTTCACCAACCCGGGCACCGGAGCCCAATCAAACCACGTAGGCGTCACAGGTTGGGAAGTCACCAAAAATAAGTATGACGCCTATGTGGCGTCACATAGTGTCAATGTAGAGAACAAATGCACTCTCAGAAAGCAATTTTTGCTGGTGAAAAAGTTGTGTTCTTTTTACTTTGGTGCTGTACACATTAGGCTTGCGACCTGGGGTGACGTTTCGGCTATAATCCAATAGCCTTTATCAAAAGTCGCTGTTGAGTTGCACTTAGGTCTTAGTGCTGTGTGACCATGGTGTCCAAAGTGGCTATACACATATTGCAGTGTGCTCCAATTGGAGCTGGTTAGCCTGCTGGGGTATGGTGAGTGCCCCTGTGTGCTGGACAGGTATTATATTGGAGGGTTCTCCTCTGATGTTGCCGGCGCCTCCCGCGCTGTGGCTGGTACACAATATGTCAATCCAATAGGATTATAGCCAAAACGTCACCCCAGGTCGCAAGCCTAATGTGTACAGCACCAAAATAAAAAGAACACAACTTTTTCACCAGCAAAAATTGCTTTCTGAGAGTGCATTTGTTCTCTACATTGACACTATATACAGGGTCTAATGACCCCTACAAATAGCACCTCCAAACCACACAAGGAGTGCACGCCAACTTTCTATATATAAGACTTATGTGGCGTCACAGGTCGGGGAGGGGTTAAACAGACTTTGAGGACCTATAGATTGAAAACTCCCCAAAAGTGGCACCATTTTAAAAACTGCAGTCCCACAATTACTTCAAAACTGCAGACAGAATTTTTTTTAACCCTTTAGATGCTAAACAGAAATTAATGTAAAGTGGAATGAAACAAAAATACAATTACTTTTCTAAAATGTTGATTTAGCCTTCATTCATTCACTTTTACAAAGGGATAGCATGCCAGAATGGAATCACGTTTGTTACCCAGTTTCTTCTGATGGCACTGATACCCCACACTGATGTGGTCAGAAACCTCTGTTTTCGTCTTTAGATACCTACACAGCAGAAACCCCCCTACAAGTCACCGCATTTTGGAAACTAGACTCCTCAAGGATTATATCCAAGGGTTAGGTCGCCATATTGATAATCATTTTCTTCACAAAAATGTTGCTTTATAGCTTCAAATTTCCCACTTTTGCAGAGGTAAGACCAAAATGTGGACCCCACAGTCTGTTATCCACTTTCTACACTGTGTGCAGAATTATTAGGCAAATGAGTATTTTGATCACGATACTTTTTATACATGTTGTCCTACTCCAAGCTGTATAGGCTTGAGCGCCAACTACAAATTAAGTAAATCAGGTGATGTGCATCTCTGTAATGAGGAGGGGTGTGGTGTATTGACATCACCATCCTATATAAGGTGTGCTTAATTATTAGGCAACTTCCTTTCCTTTGGCAAAATGGGTCAGAAGAGAGATTTGACAGGCTCTGAAAAGTCCAAAATTGTGAGATGTCTTGCAGAGGGATGTAGCAGTCTTGAAATTGCCAAACTTTTGAAGCGTGATCACCGAACAATCAAGCGTTTCATGGCAAATAGCCAACAGGGTCACAAGAAGCGTGTTGGGCAAAAAAGGCGCCAAATAACTGCCCATGAATTGAGGAAAATCAAGCGTGAAGCTACCAAGATACCATTTGCCACCAGTTTTGCCATATTTCAGAGCTGCAACGTTACTGGAGTATCAAAAAGCACAAGGTGTGCTATACTCAGGGACATGGCCAAGGTAAGAAAGGCTGAAAAACGACCACCTTTGAAAAAGAAACATAAATAAAACGTCAAGACTGGGCCAAGAAATATCTTAAGACTGATTATTCAAAGGTTTTATTGGCTGATGAAATTAGAGTGACTCTTGATGGGCCAGATGGATGGGCCGGAGGCTAGATGAGTAAAGGGCAGAGAGCTCCACTCGGACTCAGATGCGAGCAAGGTGGAGGTGGGGTACTGGTATGGGCTGGTATCATCAAAGATGAACTTGTGGGACTTTTTCGGGTTGAGGATGGAGTGAAGCTCAACTCCCAAGACTTACTGCCAGTTTCTGGAAGACAACTTCTTCAAGCAGTGGTACAGGAAGAAGTCGGTATCATTCAAGAAAAACATACTTTCATGCAGGGCAATGCTCCATCACATGCATCCAACTACTCGACAGCGTGGCTGGCAAGTAAAGGTCTAAAAGAAGAAAAAATAATGACATGGCCCCCTTGTTCACCTGATCTGAACCTCATAGAGAACCTGGGGTCCCTCCAAAAATGTGAGATCTACAGGAAGGGAAAACAGTACACCTCTTGGAACAGTGTCAGGGAGGATGTGGTGGCTGTTGCACGCAATGTTTATCGTAAAAAGATCAAGCAACTGACACAATCTTTGGATGGAAGGCTGTTGAGTGTCATCATAAAGAAAGGTGGCTATATTGGTCACTCATTTTTTGGGGTTTTGTTTTTCCTTGTCAGAAAAATAAGTTTACCTGGTGAAAGTAAACAAGTGAGATGGGAATAAATTTGGTTTTTATTAAGTTGCCTAATAATTCTGCACAGTAATAGTTTCCTGCACAAACAGATATCCTCCTAAGGGCCCTTTCACATCAGCGGTTTTTTCAAATCGCGGCAGATGCAGTGAAAAAACCGCATCTGCCGCGATTACCGCATACCGGCTGCACTTGCGGCGCGGTTGAGGTACACGCCATACAAGGTATAGGCGGACTTGCGGCAGGTGTGGCAAGTGCAGTTTTGGCACTTGCGGCAGGTGCGGCCGCGAAAAAAAATGCTGTCAGCCGCGTTTTTTTTTCGCGGCCGCACCTGCCGCAAGTGCCAAAACCGCACTTGCCGCAAGTCCGCCTATACGTTGGCGTTTACCGCAACCGTGCAGCAAGTGCAGCCGGTATGCGGTAATCGCGGCAGATACGTTTTTTTTCACCGCATCTGCCGCGATTTGAAAAAAACGCTGATGTGAAAGGGCCCTAAGATAGCCAAATATAAAAAAAAACACTCCAACTACCAAAAATATTAAGCTTTAATATTTGAGTCTTTTGGGTTGATTGAGAACATAGTTGTTGATCAATAATCCTCTACATTACAACTTGCCTAATAATTCTGCACACAGTGTAATAAGCGTAGCAATACCTCACATGTAGACAAAAAGTATTGTTTGGACAAACAGGCGGGCTCACATTAGAAGGCGCAATATTTAACACGTTGGAAGGACCCGGATCCACCCACGCTTGATGCAGTTTTGGGGACCATCGCAACACACAACTCTTACGAATATATGCACTCTCTGAGAAATAATCTCCAAGCAAAATACAAAAAGAAATGGACGCCATGGAACCAATTTTTCTATCAACAAGATGTCCCTTTTACTCGGACCTGAATTGACTCCTTTCCAATTTGCTTCAGAAAAGTCTAGTCAAGCATAACTGTGAATCATTTCTCTCCCTTCCTTCTCCCCACTGCCCTCCTTCCCAGTTCACTCCCCCCCCCCTGTTTGGAATTATCGAGAATACCGAACTTTCTTATTGTTTATTGTTTGATATTTTCCGTTATCATCATACTATTGTAACATGTATTTTTTTGATCATCCTATTGTACCGTCATTGTTAAGGCGACCTTTGTAAAATTGTGTATAACCCAATAAAAATGTTGAACAAGAAGGCGCAATATTTGAATTTTGGAACAGACACTTGGCTCAAATACACTGCGGGCACCATGTTACATTTGCAGGGCCCTTTAGGTGCTTATATAACAGAAACCCCCGACGGCAGACTCTGCTACCATTGGGATCCTATGGAAAAAGCAGTCGTCACTATCTAAAAACAGTTCTGTTACAGAGACAGATTCAGTACGCGCCATTTAATTTATGACCATTTCTAAGTTAAAAAAAAGCACCCAATCTAACTGGTCTTTAGCCCTTTTTTAGCCCTAACCCTGACTAAAAAAGAAAGAAAAGTTCTAAAACAAATATTAAAAAAAAAAAAAAAAAAAAAAAAAAAAGCTTTTTTTTTTAATCTGACTAGCAGGATGACATGGTGGGAACAATCACGGAGTTGATTAGGAAATTGGGAAAGGATTTAGTGGAATTGATCAATAAATTGGATTTTATTCATCACCCCTCTTAAGCCTAATTTAACGCTATTAGTTAAATAACTGCAAACCCATGATCGGGGACCATAAAATAGTGGCCACGATTGTGTTCTCCAGGGGTCTCAGCTATCCCTGGTAGCGAAACCCAAGATTTTCTGGGGGGTGCTACAGGCTTATTTCCAATTGCTATTTTTAAATGGTGATGAGGGGATAGGGTCCCTTAGTGGCCACCCTTTATATGCATATCAGTGGTTTGTTACCGCATCTGAGAGCAGCATGATGTTGGTGCAGAGACATGGCTTGCAGACCAGTCACCATTCTGGTTACTCTTCTTTAAAATTGCTTTTTTAAGGGCTTCAAATTCTGAACTTACTTTCAATGGCTAAATAAATCTTTCTTTCCCCTTCCTTGGGGTCTTTGCCAGGGGGGAAATAAGTGCCCCTAATTGTGATGGCTGCTTCGGAGTATTCACTGATTCTCTGGAGTGCTTCCTTTGAAGTTACTTTCCACCTTGCCGTCTAAAAAAAAATTAGAAAGAGTAAAATGGTAATTTATGATTTAATGACTCTCTGCAATTCAGAAAAGGTGTCAACAGGTTTAAAGTGTAACCGCCATTTACATTTTTATTTAATAATAACGTAGAGCAAGTTGATTATAATAACCTTTAAAATATACTTTATAATTGAAATCTGGAAGGTTTTTGAAAGGTTTTCTTCTAGAAGATGTTCCCCACTAGGCTGTTTCTAATGCAGGAGGCACACTGGCGTGAGACTCGCTCGAGTGCAATGCATTAAAAAAACGCATTGCACTCGGACCAGTGTTGCCCTATCAGGCAGGGCACACTGGTGCGAGTCCCACGCACCTAACTCGCATTGCGAGTCAGAAGCGAGTGCAGTCGCAGCATGCTGCGACTGCACGCGATTCTGACGCGCGTGAGCGCAATGCAATTGTATGGGGGCGAGAAAATCTCGCCCCCATACAGCACACGGTGCGAGTTTGTAGCACCATGCTAGAATCGCTAAATCAGGTTTAATAGGCTCCCGCTGTTACTTCTGGGGCCGCCTATTAAGCTCATTACATATTCACTGCACTGTCAAACGAACAGCCAATCACAGGAGCTCACACTCTATGGGAGCCTCTGTGATTGGCTCTTGTAATCAGAATGGATTTTCTCAATCTGGACAGTGATTCTGCTTAGTTGCCATACACATTAGTGTATGGCAACCAACCTGGCGTTATAGGGTGTTAAATAAATAATTATTAAAAAAAAAAAAAAACGCATGGGGCTTCGCAGCATTTTTAAGTCTAGCCCGATGAAAGCAGGCAAACTGCGAGCTGCCACCCTCAGCTGCTTAATTTCCCCTTAAAACTAAGCAGCTGAGGGCTGGTATTCTCAGCGGAGTGAGGGCCCATTGTTATAGGGCCCCCCACGGTAAAGAATAGCAGCCCGCAGCCGCCCCTGAAAATGGCGCATTAATAATAAGCGCCATTTCCAGGCGCCTTACTGGGCTCTTGCAGCAGCCCTGGTGGTGTTGGCACGCTGGGTAATAAAGGGGTTAATACCAGCTTTGTTTTTCAGCTGGTATTAAGCCCAAGATTCTTAATGTCAGGCCAAGTTTGACCCGGCCACTAAGAATCTCCAATAAAGGGTTAAAAAAAAACACCACACAGAGAAAAATTCTTTATTAAAAATAAAGACACAGACACCATTAGGGACTCATCTTTATTACCACCACATATCCCTCCAAAGATCCAGGTCTTCTCTCTTCTTTCTTCTCTTCTTCTTGAATTCATTCAGCTCTGCTACATCATACAGCAGGGGGCGGAAATGCGCTCCCCTGCTGTGTGATGAGTCAGTGAGGCTGGGAGCATTAAGCGGTGACGTCACCACCGGTCCCGTTGCTATAGTAACCAAACTATCGGTTACTATAGCAACGCTTAAGCAGTGCCCACATCACAGCGCCTCGACTCATTCATAAACTGCTGGATTTAACTCCCTGCTTACCGATCACTGCTGCGCCGGTAAGCAGAGAGTTAACTCTGCTGTGACCGCAGCTGGTATATGCGCCGCTCATACTGCATGAGCGGTGCATATACCAGGCGCGGTCACAGCAGAGTTAACTCTCTGCTTACCGGCGCTGCAGTGATCGGTAAGCAGGGAGTTAAATCCAGCAGTTTATGAATAAGTCGAGGCGCTGTGATGTGGGCACTGCTTAAGCGTTGCTATAGTAACCGATAGTTTGGTTACTATAGCAACGGAGCCAGCGGTGACGTCAACCCTTAATGCTCATAGCCTCACTGACTCATCACACAGCAGGGGAGCGCATTTCCGCCCAGTGCTGTGTGATGTAGCAGAGCTGAATGAGTTCAAGAAGAAGGAAGAGAAGAAAGAAGAGAGAAGACCTGGATCTTTGGAGGGATATGTGGTGGTAATAAAGATGAGTCCCTAATGGTGTCTGTGTTTTTATTTTTAATAAAGAATTTTTCTCTGTGTGGTGTTTTTTTTAACCCTTTATTGGAGATTCTTAGTGGCCGGGTCAAACTCGGCCTGACATTAAGAATCTTGGGCTTAATACCAGCTGAAAAAACAAAGCTGGTATTAAACCCTTTATTACCCAGCGTGCCACCGCCCCCAGGGCCGCTGGAAGAGCCCGGTAAGACGCCTGGAAATGGCGCTTATTATTAATGCGCCATTTTCAGGGGCGGCTGCGGGCTGCTATTCTTTACCGTGGGGGGGGGCCCTATAACAATGGGCCCTCACCCCGCTGAGAATACCAGCCCTCAGCTGCTTAGTTTTACCTTGGCAGGCATGGAAAATAGGGCGGAGCACACGCATTTTTTTGCCAGCCAAGGGGAAATTAAGCAGCTGAGGGTGGCAGCTCGCAGTTTGCCTGCTTTCATCGGGCTAAACTTAAAAATGCTGCGAAGCCCCACGCGTTTTTTTTTTTTTTAAATAATTATTTAACACCCTATAACGCCAGGTTGGTTGCCATACATTAATGTGTATGGCAACCAAGCAGAATCACTGTCCAGATTGAGAAAATCCATTCTGATTACAACAGCCAATCACAGAGGCTCCCACAAAGTGTGAGCTCCTGTGATTGGATGTTAGTTTGACAGTGCAGTGAATATGTAATGAGCTTAATAGGCGGCCCCAGAAGTAACAGCGGGAGCCTGATTTAGCTATTCTAGCAGATACAGCATGAGAAAGACCATGTTAAAAACGCATTGCACACTGACCACACTCGCAACACACACTCGCAACACACACTCGCAACACACTTGCACAGCACTCGCATCACTGTCATGCATCAAAAACGCTCAGTTTTTGATGCATGACAGTGTGCCTCCACCCTAAACATAACATATGCTTGTTTTCATATAAGAATGGGGAGGTGCAGGCCTACACAGCGTTCACACTACAGCTGATCAGAGCCTTAGTTTACCTCAGGCAGGGACAGTGCTGGGCTCAGGCTGTCATCATACAACTCCTGTGATCTGATCTGACTCTTCATTAACATTGGCTCTGGTCTGTGTTATCAGCTGATGGCCTCCACACAGCTCCTCAGCTAACTGCACAGAGCAGAGAGGTGTGAATGGAGAGGAGTGTGCTGACAGCCTGAGGTAACCTGCGACTCTGATCAGCATTAGTGTCTTAGTCTTTTATGGAGATGATGTAGGGGAATGTTAACGCAAACTGCTGAAGCCTTACCTTCTATTTATGTCAATGGATGTACAAATTTGCCTTAATAATGCCACTTTCTAGGTTTGGTATACTGATGTGTTTGATGGAAACTTACAGGAACCTTCTCACCAGGGGCCTTGTCTACTAATAGTGCATTTTTTCACTCATGAAAACAACAGGTCTACAGTCTAGATGTGAATTTACTGTAAAGGAATCCAGAGTAAATCAAATGCAAAAGTTTGCAGGCTAATTATGTAAATCTAAAAGAGATTTTACACTTTTAAGCTGGCGATTTCTCCAAATATATGTTTCACAGCAACAAAATCGGTAACCTGCCCTGAGAGTTGCGCAGATGTGAATAGTGTTTTCTAAACAGCTATTTAGATGTAGTATACTGATGCAAAATCACTGCTAGAAATCCAGTGTGTGTGACCAAGGCCTAATATTCCCACAAAGCTTCTTGTCCTAGATCTAAAAAGGACCTTTCCAGGAATCGGCATGAAACTGTATTACTTTTATAACAAAGATTACCAATGATCAGAAATACAAACCAAAGGAATGTTTGTAAAAGTCTTACATAAAAAGACAAAATGCAGTGACAAGTATTGCGGTATAAAACCTCATATTTCACAGGTCCCCGGCATACCCATATTTATTGTACCTGAGGGAAATCATTAATCTCCAACTCCTCTTCATATCTCTTGAAGGATTCATTAGCACCCGCTTCTTGTTTATCCTCTTCCAATTTCTCAACTGGGACATAATTGAGTTTAGCATTGATCTTTTCTGCCAATTGTTCAGCGATGGTTTTTGCAGATACTGTTGGAGCCAATATTGTGCCACCCCTGAGGATAGCATTAGTAGCTTGTTGCATTACATCCTACAAGGAAGAAATTGGGAAAATTTTAAGCAAATTCTCACAGTATATGTACGTATGAGACCACAAGTCCACTGTTAAATACATATATATATATATATATATATATATATATATATATATATATATATATATATATATATATATGAAAAAGATCCTTGCAGCACACAGCTACTACCAATGATGTACATAAGTTACTAGCTATATATATTTGAGGAAAAAGTTTAAAAACTTACGTTTTTTTCAAAAAACTCAAAAATCTCCAATTTTTTATTTAATTCTGAAGTTCTTGGTACATACATTGGCCAATGTCTGTTTGCTCATCAACTGCGACAAAGTGACTTCAGGGTCTGATGAGTCCTACTCTGATATCCCTATCCTCCTTGTCCACCCCCCACGTTTCAGTGGGCAGACACCATCTAGACCCTCCATCACCTGTAGGTAATGAGGGTGCAGATTGCAGCATGGAACCTGCAACTCCATATGATAAATAACAAGAAAAAAACTGCACAGCACTCAAAGACAAATGTGAACTGGTGCTAGCAAAGCTGCAGGGTTATTTAACGTAAGTTTTTAAACTTTTTCCTCAAATATATATAGCTAGTAGCTTATGTACATCATTGGTAGTAGCTGTGTGCTGCAAGGATCTTTTTCATATTATATAACCCTGCAGCTTTGCTAGCACCAGTTCACACTTGTCTTTGAGTGCTGTGCAGTTGTTTCTTGTTATATATATACTGACCAGTCACCATTTAAGCTACGGGAGTATGCAGGGGAACCGCACATCAGGGAACAGAGGAGAGAGACCGTGAGTACAGCCACAAGGTGGCTTGACAAACTACAGCATTATAATATGACTCAGTAATACCGGAGACTCCACTATAACTAATGAATAACACATAGTTACAATTGACAGCAGCAAGCACCCACAAGAGAATGAACATAGCAGACGAAAGAAAGGGACCTGCAACAGCAACTGTGAACTGACGCTTACATCTATGGACAAAGACGCTAAACTAACACAAGCCTGTAGAAGCATGGAAATATAAAATATGCCAATAGTACAAATCCTGAAAAAAGAAAAGGGAAATCCTAAACTAATACAAATAAGGGACATTCATTGTGTCTTTCAGAACAAGATAGACATAGAGAACAGAGTCTTTGTACAGAAGAAGAACTGACATAGTCTGACTATTATTGAAGTAAGGGCCCTTTCACATCAGCGTTTTTCAAATCGCGGCAGATGCGGTGAAAAAAACGCATCTGCCACGATTACCGCATACCGGCTGCACTTGCGGCACGGTTGCGGTAAACGCCATACAAGGTATAGGCGGACTTGCGGCAGGTGCGGTTTTGGCACTTGCGGCAGGTGCGGCCGCGAAAAAAACCGCGGCTGACAGCATTTTTTTCGCGGCTGCACCTGCCGCAAGTGCCGAAACCGCACTCGCCGCACCCTTACTGCAAGCCCCATAGACATCTGCCACGAATTTCAAAAAACGCTGATGTGAAAGGGCCCTAAGAGGATCTATAAATAAGTTTGAAGTAAACACAGTAGAAGGATTGAACATATAAATGTACATAAAATATTTTCTCCATAGGATAAAATCAATAAGAGAACCTTCTCATGACAACAAACAGAAAAAGAACCTCGGAAATAAGGGTAAGGAATAAGGACGAATATATGATATATCCTTGTTAATCAATAAATAGTAATAAGCCTCCCTATTGTTTGCTCTATTACAGACCATGGGAACATAACATACAAGATCCATAGAGATCCCTAGAAGTCTGACTATACATCAGTGTAACAACAAAGACAACAATTAATTACAGCAGGGGTCTCAAACTCCAGGCCTCGAGGGCCGCACACAGTCCAGGTTTTCAGGATTTCCATAGCATTTGATAGTTGGTAATCAAATGACCAACTGTCAAATTCTAAGGGAATCCTAAATACCTGCACTGTGTGCGGCCCTCGAGGCCTGGAGTTTGAGACCCCTGAATTACAGACTCCTGAAACTAAAGAACATTGATAAATTAATTTTATTGTTTTATATGAATTTTTAAAGAATTTTCAATTTTAATTGCATTTTTTGCATGCTGTGGGATTTAAAGATTGTGTAGAATGAAATACATTGTTTTAATCAAAAAAGTGATAGTTCATTATTATAGACATGATAATGATCAATCAGGTGCTGAATAAGGTGGTAGTGAGCGCTGGAGCCCTAAAACATATCAATTAATTCTAAAACACTATTAAATTAAAGGTATCTAACGCAGGGATCCTCTAGGGCCCTACAGCAGCATAACATAGGACTTAACAGTTTTCTGTATAACTAAGCCCTCCGTAGCCAGCTCCCGTGCCAAGTAAAACTCTAGCTTTTACAGAAATGTGTTTAAATAGGGATTTTGTCAGTGTTCTCCGAGGGCTGTAGTATACGGCACATACTCCCTCCTCTGAATTAAAGTACCTGCAGACAAGTCAGGGAATACTTTCAGACGGGCCAAGTTATCTGGAAGTTTTGGCCTTTTCCTTAGACCAACCATAAAAGTCTCCTTTATTGTATAGAAATGAATGCGGATAATCTGGGTTGAGGCCTTTTGGTTTCGGAACCTTGTGTATTCTATCCACAATTAAGTCCTTGATGTCTGCAGAAGGAATCACCGTGTGTATGAAGCTTTGCAGAAGACTTGGCAAGGTTGTCAGGAGTAGATTCAACAATCCCTCTAATGCGAATAGTATTCCTTTTGGATCAGTCCTCAAAATCCAGAGTTTTGTTGTGGATTTGAGAAACCTTCTTTTCTAGAGCTTCATTGGCATCTATTAGTTCACTATGAGATTTAGTAAGTTGTGCCAGCTTCTGCTCCAGATGATCTATTCTAGTTCCCAGATCCTTCAGTTCTCCCTTGATCTCTGCCTTAAACTCAGCTATCTTTCTTTTAAGAACAGCTTGGACTTCTTGCCTTAGGGCCTTAAGCAAAGCCTCCATTGTTTTCTGTGTAAGGGGAATATCTGTCTGAGCTTCCTCCCCTCTCCTGAGACTGCCACATGTGAAGAGCTGGAAGAATGAGCTGGGGAGTGAGAAGCTGCAGCTATGCTGGAGACTGTATTCAGTACCTGGTCTCTGGAGAAATATGCAGTCACCTTTTTTGGAGATATCCTTCTTGGTATGCACCATTGGAACCACTATGTCCTCAGGTCACCAGGTAACTTATTTAGGGCTTCCCAGAACGTTTTTTCACCTTGTTGTGCCGAGTTAACACAAATCTCTGCTGGAGCTCCTTTTTTAAGCAGCCTTGACCAGAATGTCGGCTCAATAGGGTATTATTATACCCCTGGAGTGGAGAAGTGCCATAATTGGAGCCAGAACTTTCGTAAAAACTCTTGGCACCAAAGTCAGCCTGAAGGGTATAGCACTGAGTTGATAATGGCCCTGGCCTACCACAAAATACAGGTAATTGCTGATCAGCCAGAAATGTTGGCATATGCAAATAAGCGTCCTGAATGATGACAGGAAATCACTGACTTCCATTAACGCAATGACTGAACCAAGAGATTCTATTCTGAAGTGCTTTAATCTATTTAACTCTCTTTAATCCAGGATGGGTCCCAAAGAGCCTCCTTTCTTGGGGATAATAATAATAACAATAATAATAATAAAACTTTATTTGTATAGCGCCAACATATTCCGCAGCGCTTTACAGTACAATGACACGTATAAGAAAAATATACAGGATAATGAACAGGTTTGAATATAAACCCCTGAATCTTTCTGAGGGGGAACCTCTATCACTGTCACTGCCTTAAGCAAAGTGTCAAAAGATTGAAAAGAAACCTAAACTTACACTGGGAGAAATTAGGGGACATAACCAAAAAAAAAAAAAAAAGGTCTCTAGGAATGGTCACAAACTATTCTGTAACCTGAGGAAATGACTTCCCTGACCCAAAGATTATTGACAGCCCCTTTTCCCCCAAGCAGACTCGCTGAATCGGGATGAGACTGCTACCCACTCAAAGATCTCTCAGCAGCCTGTCATGCCTCAGCCTGTCTGCTGCCCTGAGGGCTTGCTCCCGGTCATAGAAGAGGGCCCTACGAGTACCAGTCTAGAGGCAGATCTTCTAGTTCCTCAAAACCACAGAATCTGTTAGGATGAGTGAATACTGCCAGAGAAGGATACTGACTAAATGTATGGAGTTGTAATGCTCTGCACCTCCTAAAAGATTTTACAGCTCTTCCCTGAGGTAGAAGGGTACTCTTCCCACCTGTGAATTCAGCAATAATCTTATCCAGCTTAGAATAAAAAAAAATGTGACCTCTGGAAAGGAAGTCCTGTTAAATACTTCTTTGAAGCCAAGTCCACTCTCCAAACCTTGAGCCATAACATACAGTGGATAGCTACACAATTGCTTGCATCCAGGGCAGAGTATTCTGCAAAATCCAATAATGCAGAGCATTAATATTTGCCCACCTGAGTAATCTGATCTGCTGCTATTTCAGCTTGGTTAAAATCCTGTGACCTAGCTGAAAGACTACAGCGTAGATACTTAGCCTAAGCTGAAACAACCTTAGCCACCGAAGTGGCCACAAACGCCGGGGTAAGAGTATCCGGCAGTCTCAACTGCGGACTTCGCCAGAGACTCAAAACGTCTGGCCGTACCGTCCCTTAAAGCTGCCACCCGACAAAGGGGAAAGGTGGTGGTTCTAGAAAAATGAGAAACAGGAGGATCCACCACAGACGGAGAGGACCATGCAGCCACCAAGTCTGCTGGAAAAAGATACAATATCTCCATGTGACTACACTTCTTTAAGCGTTTGTCCAAGTGCTCCCAGGTCTTCTGTAATACCTTCATAAAATCCTCATGATGAGCAAAGGATTTTGTCCTGCCCCAGGGCCATGGAGTACCCGGTCCAGGCCTGTAGTTCACAGGGGATGTCACTGGCGGCCGGTGCCCGGTTTCGTGCTCTAGGGCCGCTTTTAAAAAGGGTGGAATTTGTTTAATAAACGTAAACTGCCTCGTAACGCCAACAACGGTTCCCGGTAAGATTACTGACGCTGCTTGCAAACTTCCGGGGTGATGATGAGGCAGCTAATTGATAACGCTCCCTGTAGGTGGAGCGGGGTCCCCGGGGCAGTTGTGGTGAATAGGGAATTACACTGGGAAGTATCTCATTCAGCGGCTCTGTCACAGTCTTAACAAGGAAACAAGTGTGCGGCTCCTCAAGTGCAGGCAAATAAAGTACATCACACAGTTTTGATCTCTGCACGGGTTTACTGGTAATACTTCAGACAATTACAGATGACAAAGTCTTTTGGGTCTCACTGGTCTGGGTAGTCACCAGGGACCGGGACATTCTATTCGGGAACCTCGATGGTGAGCCTGCAGTTTCCTCTCTCTTGTCCCTCACTGCGCTCTCTCTCCTACTTCCCAGCAGCGCTCCTGCATGCAGAACCCTCAGCCAGCTGCCATGGATCCTCTCTGGAGGGTTCCTCTCCCGGTCCTTCGGAACCTACACCTGGTGCCCTTTCTCTCTCGACAGCTCCTCCATCAGCCTGTACGCCTCGCTCCCCACAGGAGCTCTCCTCAGCTTCTCTCTGTCTTCCCGCTCTTCCACTAACCGACCTAGCTCCTCCCACCGGGACTGGGTCTCTCTGACAACAGATTCACCCACGTCCCAACTGCACTAAGGTGTGTGGATGGCTAAATTGAGGATCCGTTATGTTACGTCCCAATCCCTTAGTCACAGGAGTACCACACTCTTTTATGGGTGCAGTGCCCCTACGTCGCATCCAGACTAGTGGAGCGCCACATTTTTTGTACTTGCTTGCTTCTTCTGAAAAACCCAACCTCATTAGGTGGATGGGTTTCTGCCGGTCTGACTTTAAGGGAGATCTCAACACAGCTGTAATTAGACAACCATATCCCTCATCCTTTCCACCTAATAAGGGTCTAACACTGACTTTGCACTAGAGCTAGAATGCTCAGGAGACATTAAAATCTGCGGACAAGGAGGCACTTCAGGTCACTCCATTAGTGATGGCAATCTGGAGGGAGAGGATACCTGAAGACATGTGGAATGCAGCATAGGTCTACGCTATTAATAAGCTGTCAATGAAGGACTCGTTATGAGAGTCGGACAGAGTTCCTCGGGCGGCAGAAGTCACAGGCAGTCGATCCATAGCTACTAAGAGGGTCCTCGATACCCTGGTTAGTTTAGGAATAGCCTGGCTAAGCTCAGAAGTCCAGGGTGGCACATCCTCATCTGATACCACTAAGGTTCCTAAAGCAGGCATCTGCACGGAGGACAGAGTACAGGCAGAGTAGGGTACAGATTGTTCAGAAGAACTAACTGGTACATAACGCACAAGCATAATATGTGACAAATGCAGGCCCCAAAATGAGAGCGCTTTTCCCTGGACAAGTGATGAAGAGAAAGCTGGAGCAATGCAAGCATGCAACTAGGGTAGCTATTGTATCAACTAACAAATACAAAGAAACCTTCCCACACTGTGATCCTGGGTCTGGGACAAAGCCGACATGACATGCAGAAGTTACAGAGGGAGAGATCTAGAGATGTGCACTCTGGATATATAAAATTAAAAAAAATGGCGGCACTGCTGGAAACGGGGGGAGGGGGGATGCAACAAGCCAAGAACACAGGCCACGGCAGTGCTGATGGGCCAGTCACAACCAAGTGACCAACAGAGACCATACCCCCAAGCCGGGACACCCCAGGCACAGAGACAACCGCACCCCAAAGGAACGAGGTTGCGCAACTCTGCATCTATGATCCCCAGCACACCACTGCAGCCAGCACATATACCAGTCAGGAGGGAGGAGCTAACGTTTAGTTGTATGTAATATCTGTCAGCCTCCAGGTGGCAGCAGACTACCCGAGGATTCCTTGTCCCCTAATGAAGCAAGCTAGAAATTAGGTCCAAGTTGTTCATGCAGAGGCACAATGAAATGATGTTATTGAAGTAGTAGGGTCCTGTCACTGTACCATTCAAAGTGTAGGGAAGTACTGCATTAACTAGACACAACTGCCCACACTAACATCGCTACCATCAAAGGCTCATGAACAGCAGTGGCGTCTCAAACATCATAAAGTGACTGGAGTTGTGTGGCATTCATCATCTGGTTTCACAGGGTATCAATCACAATGAAACAGTCATCAGTGTGAGCTGGGGCCAAAGGACATCCATGTCTATGCTTTTCTATGACTTCTCCAGTCTCTCTGTATCTTTGTTGCAACCTGCTGATGACACACTGTGATACTCTAAGCCAGGGGTGGGAAACCTTTTTCCTGCCAGGAGCCATTAAGAAATTTCTACCATCATTCAGGGGCCGCATAAAATTATCACCTTGTTAATTACCATATTTAGTCAAAGAATTAATTAACTCGCCCTTAAAGTGGTGTCTGGAGCTTCTTTTCTTTGGTATGGCTATGATGTTTGGCGATATTGATCTTGTTGCTTCTTACAGCTGCTGTTTCAGGTTTGTGTTGGCCTGGAGCGCATGCAACTCTTTGTGATAGGTTTTATAAATCATATACATCCACATAGGGGAAGCTGGGATTGCTGTATATACATCCACATAGGGGAAGCTGGAACTGCTGTATATACAGTGCCTACAAGTAGTATTCAACCCCCTGCAGATTTAGGTGGTTTGATAAGATGCAAATAAGTTAGAGCCTTCAAACTGCAAACGAGAGTAGGATTTATTAACAGAAGCATAAATCTTACAAACCAAAAAGTTATGTTGCTCAGTTGAATTTTCATAAATTTTAAACATAAAAGTGTGGGTCAATTATTATTCAACCCCTAGGTTTAATATTTTGTGGAATAACCCTTGTTTGCAATTACAGCTAATAATCGTCTTTTATAAGACCTGATCAGGCCGGCACAGGTCTCTGGAGTTATCTTGGCCCACTCCTCCATGCAGATCTTCCCCAAGTTATCTAGGTTCTTTGGGTGTCTCATGTGGACTTTAATCTTGAGCTCCTTCCACAAGTTTTCAATTGGGTTAAGGTCAGGACACTGACTAGGCCACTCCATCACCTTGATTTTTTCCCTCTTGAACCAGGCATTGGTTTTCTTGGCTGTGTGCTTTGGGTCGTTGTCTTGTTGGAAGATGAAATTACGACCCATCTTAAGATCCTTGATGGAGGAGCGGAGGTTCTTGGCCAAAATCTCCAGGTAGGCCGTGCTATCCATCTTCCCATGGATGCGGACCAGATGGCCAGGCCCTTTGGCTGAGAAACAGCCCCACAGCATGATGCTGCCACCACCATGCTTGACTGTAGGGATGGTATTTTTGGGGTCGTATGCAGTGCCATCCAGTCTCCAAACGTCACGTGTGTGGTTGGCACCAAAGATCTCGATCTTGGTCTCATCAGACCATAGAACCTTGAACCAGTCTGTCTCAGAGTCCTCCAAGTGATCATGAGCAAACTGTAGACGAGCCTTGACATGACGCATTGAAAGTAAAGGTACCTTACGGGCTCGTCTGGAACGGAGACCATTGCGGTGGAGTACGTTACTTATGGTATTGACTGAAACCAATGTCCCCACTGCCATGAGATCTTCCCGGAGCTCCTTCCTTGTTGTCCTTGGGTTAGCCTTGACTCTTCGGACAATCCTGGCCTCGGCACGGGAGGAAACTTTCAAAGGCTGTCCAGGCCGTAGAAGGCCAACAGTAGTTCCATAAGCCTTCCACTTCCGGATGATGCTCCCAACAGTGGAGACAGGTAGGCCCAACTCCTTGGAAAGGGTTTTGTACCCCTTGCCAGCCTTGTGACCCTCCACGATCTTGTCTCTTATGGCCTTGGAATGCTCCTTTGTCTTTCCCATATTGACCATGTATGAGTGCTGTTCACAAGTTTGGGGAGGGTCTTAAATAGTCAGAAAAGGCTGGCAAAAGAGATAATTAATCCACACATGTGAAGCTCATTGTTCTTTGTGCCTGAACTACTTCTTAATACTTTAGGGGGACCAAACAGAATGTTGGTGGTTTGAGGGGTTGAATAATAAATGACCCTCTGAATTAACTTTTAACGCTTTAAAAAAAAAAAAAAAAAAAAAAAAAAAAATTAAAAAATCTTTTGGCTGCAGTGCATTTCCTACTTCCAGGCTGATCTACAGTCCAAATGTCTCAATGCCAAGTTAATTCCGCATGTGTCAACCAGCTAAATCTGCAGGGGGTTGAATACTACTTGGGAACCTCTGATGTACAGTGCCTACAACTCCAGTCCTCAAGGCACACCAACAGTGCAGGTTTTCAGAGTTTCCTTAGTATTGCACAGGTGATAATTGAATCACCTGCACTGGGGATGAATCCAATTTCTAAGGAAATCCTGAAAACCTGCACTGTTGGTGTGCCTTGAGGACTGGAGTTGGGAACCTCTGCTGTACATCACATAGGAAGCAGTGAGATTGATGTATATACATCCACATAGGGGCCGCTGGGACTGATGTATATACATCACATAAGGGATGCTTAGACTGCTGTATATACATCCTCTTTATGCTGGAACTCCGGGATATACATCACATAGAAGAAACAGACTGCTGTATATACATCACAGAGGCTGAGACAGCTGTATATAATTTACAGGAGACGCTGGGACTACTAGATATACATCACTGGAGGCACGCAGGCTACAATATATGCATCACAGGAGAAGCTGGGGTCTATATACATCACAGGAGAGGTTTGGACATATTAGAACAAAAGAGGGGGTGGGAGGTATAAACATCAAAGAGAGGAATAAACATCAGTGGGGGGAGGGCACAGATATCACTGGGGGCGGGGCGAGTATATACAGCACTGGGGGGTTCTATACAGCACCGGGGGGTTATGTACAGCACCGGGAGGTTATGTACAGCACCGGGAGGTTATGTACAGCACCGGGAGGTTATGTACAGCACCGGGAGGTTATGTACAGCACCGGGAGGTTATGTACAGCACCGGGAGGTTATGTACAGCACCGGGAGGTTATGTACAGCACCGGGAGGTTATGTACAGCACCGGGAGGTTATGTACAGCACCGGGAGGTTATGTACAGCACCGGGAGGTTATGTACAGCACCGGGAGGTTATGTACAGCACGGGAGGTTATGTACAGCACCGGGAGGTTATGTACAGCACTGGGAGGTTATGTACAGCACTGGGGGGATTATATACAACACTTGGTGGGGATATACAGCACTTCGACGGGTGGATGTACAGCACATACTATACTGGGCGGATATACAACACTGGGGTGCACATAGCTGGGAGGCACAGAGATCACCGGTGGGTTTATAGGTGGGAAGTCACAGAAATCATCAGGTGGCACATAGCTGGGGGGCACAGAGCTGGGGTGGCACAGAGATCACCAGTGGGGCACAGAAAGCCCTGTAGATACTCTGGCAGCTGCTTTTCATCTGTGTAGAACGGGAGAGCATGGCATGCTATCCCCACCCACAAACTGCATCCTCACAGCCAGTATGTTGACTTACTCCTTCATGTAATACAGAGGCAGGAGTGTTCAGCAGTGAATGCTGTGTGCACTTGGGCGATTAACGGACCGGCAGCCAGCAAGACGTGGCTGCCGCCCGAGCACTGCAGACTCAAGCAATCTGCTTGCAGGCCGCACAAACTGCGGGCCGGAGATTCTTCTCACCTGTTCTAAGCTCAGAGGACCATTTTCATCTGAGAACATCCTGCTTGAAATCTTGCAAAGGTGAGCTTCTGCTGATCAATTGTTAGATGCTGTCTTGGTCTCAAGATCTCAAAATGTGAACAGCATGATCAGGAGAACTGTTTAAATGCCAATTCTAATTGAACCACCAAATTTATTGGGTGATTCATAAATCAAACACCTGTTTGTGAATTCTACCATTAAGTTCCTTGTTTTATAACAGCAAGCTGTGCAATGAGTACTAAATAATTGAACAATTAGACACCTGTATTCAATAGTGTAGAGAAGGTCAAATTAGATTCACCTGAAAAGGTTAGAGGGCATTTTAGGATCACCCTAAATTTCCACCTGAAAGCCAAATATCCCTGATTTTTTGTGAGTAGTATATATAACACATTATATATACATACACACACACACACACACACACACACACATATACCGTATGTGTGTGTGTGTGTGTATATACAGTTTTCGACATAAATCACTGATATAGGTTACAATACAATCAAGATGTTGCAGAAGAGTTTTATCCCTTGATTGTGTATTCCAGCTCAACTAACTTTTGCTTGATTGATATCGCCTTGTCTGTGTGATGTCAAACACCAGACAAGAATATTATACAGTGAGCCATCAATCAAGCTAAAGAGGTTGGGGCTGAGCAGGGAGGTCACATTCGTCACACCCAAAGAACTCTATATGAATCAAAATGCTGATTTCTCAGCAGTGCAGCAACAAAGAAGATATGAAGGTGTTGATGGATTTAGCTTTTAAAGACTTGCATGCACATATATGCAGTTTAATGATGATTTTACTGACAGATTTCTTTCAAACATCTCTCTAGATATTGCAGTTTTCCAATTGACTAGTTTTCACATTGCCTTAATTGCATATTTTTTCTCCATCCATTTGTTTAACAAATATGCATTGCCTTTCATATGAAAGAGTCAGAAATATTTTACCCACCTGCGCTTCTGCACCAAGGTTCTTATTCACACTAAGCTTTTTTGCTAAACGTTTGGCAATTTCCAACTTCTCTGCATTCCCTGCTGTGGGCGCTGAGGCACTAGACACAGTAGCAGTGCCACCTGTACTACTGGAAGCTCCAACACCACCAACTGTACTACCAGGTACGCCAGGTCCAGTCATGTCTTTCACTCTCTTCTTAGAATTGAACATACTTTCAATTTGTTCATCAATCTGAAATTGAAAAATGTAATTAGAATATAGACTGAATGCATGTATCTCTAGGGACAATAACCATTAGCTGAACTTACTTAACCTGTAATTGCATGAGTGTCCCTCTACAGTCAAATAATTTATATATGCCACCCCACGTCCCTCCAGTTACAAGCACCTTATGTGAAAGGTCTTTTTTAGGCTAATGTGCATTGGAAGCACATTTAACTTGCAATGCCAGAGATGGTCCAATCTTCAGGACAAATGAATGGTCAAAAGGTCTAGCCAATCATCACAGACATGCATGGTTTGACTGTCTAGAAGCGCTCTTCACAACTTTCCTGTGCACAGAAAAGCTTCTGTTCTAGCATGACATAGTGGAGATTTACTAAGACAAATGTGTCCGGATTCTGGTTAGACTTCGTTTTATGCACCTCGTTTATGTATTTTCCACATTTTTCTCCTTGCTCACAAGGGTGCATGACTTAAGATGTGACTCCATTAGTAAAAATAAAGGTGCCGTCACACGGCACGATATCGTCAACGACATCGCTGATACATCACGGGTTTGGAGGCGTACCAGCGACGTTGTTGCGACCTCGTTGCGTGACTGGCAAGCTGCTATGATAAATCGTTGGATTGGAGTTGACAGGTTTACCAACATGTTGGAAAACCTGACGATCTCAACTTCAGCAACCTGCTGCATCGTTCAGTGTGACACCGCAATAACGATGTCGTGGACGACTTCGCCCATTCACACCGATGAGCAGGGATTGTTCGCGGGGTTGGCGAACGATACCTGCTCACAGCGACGTTGGTGAGTTGTCCACGATATCTAGACGTGTGACATCTCACCAACGGTGTCTGCAACGACCGCGCGCCCACGAGATCGTTGCAGACATCGTTCCGACGTCGTGCCGTGTGACGGTACCTTTAGACCAACATTTTGTACAAAGTAAGCCAACCAAGAGGTAGTATAAACTCAAATTTGCTTCATCTTTGCTTCATCTTTAAACACTAAGCCCCTGGGATAAATGCCAATGCAAACTATAAAGGTATCGTCACATGGCACAACGTCAGAACGATGTCTGCAACAATCTTGTGGGCGCGGGGGCATTGCAGACATCGTTTAGACATCGTTGGTGAGATGTCACACGACTAGATATCGTGGACAACTCACCAAGGATGTTGTGAGCAGATATGAACCGCAAACCCCGCAAACGATCCCTGCTCATTGGTGTGAATGGGCGAAGTCGTCCACGACATCGTTATCGCGGTGTCACACAGAACGATGCAGCAGGTTGCTGGAGTTGAGTTTGTCAGGTTTTCTAACATGTTGGTAAACATGTCAACTCGATCCAATGATTTACAGTAGCAACATGCCAGAGTCACACGCAACGATGTCACTGGTAAGCCTCCAAACCCGTGACGTGTTGACGTCGTTGACGATGTCGTGCCGTGTGACGGTACCTTAAAAATGAGGAGAGAAAGCATAATAGGGTCTTATCCTTATAACATTAATATTGTGCAATCGCTATGTCGCTGCTCACCTGGGGCGTTTGTCTGACCCACAACCGGTATAACCGTATGGTATGACTGCCGCAGGAGCCACACTCCACTTGCAAACAGTGGTGCCAAAGACGAACACGAACACAAGGAAAGGGACAGTGCTTCCTAGATCCGCGCTGCACATATGATGGAATAAGATTAAATGACCACAGTTGTCAGGCAATGATGGCTTAAATCAGACGTGTTTCGGAGCTAAATCCCAGCTCCTTCCTCAGGGAACCAACATCCCTCAGAATTAAAGCCATCATTGTCTGACAACTGTGGTCATTTCATGCTATTCCATTGTATGTGCAGCACGGATCTAGGAAGAACTGTCCCTCTCCTTGTGTTCGACTGGGATAAATGTGGAATTAGCTACTGTTTTACACAGTCTAAAAATAAGATTGTTTCAGTTAAATTGCCCTGAATATACTGAGCTGAGAAGTCATCTCTGCCCTGTAAAAATAAAATTAAATATAGTTTCCAGCAATTCTTTCTGACTTTCAAATGTTCCCTGATATGCGTAGAAATAAAGTAATTGTTTATATTCTCTGAATTGGATTGCATTTGTCCTGATAGTGCCGCAACAGACCATCTTTTTAATTTTAATGCTAGAGGCAGCAGACCTCCAGAGTGTGGCTCTGAGTGAGATCAGATAAACTATTCCCCCCTGATTTAAACAGACTGGATACTGTTTATGGATATTTGACATTACTAGTAATGCTAAAAGGAAGCCTTATGTTTGTTTAGCACTATGTGGGGGAGAGGGCTTACGTTTAAAGCGCCACTCCAGCACTGAAGAAAAAACACTGGATTGGTGCTTTAAGATCTCATAGGAGCCATTCATGTCACGTTAAGAAGAACTGTGACTGCAGGAAAAGCTGCAGCTCCTTTGGCATGCTGGGAGTTATAGTTTACCATAGCAGTGGTAGAATACTTGTATGTACAGTACTTTATTACCAATTCATTCTTAACTTTGACCAGGTGTGCACACTCACATTACATGCTGTCACGTCCTCCTCCTCTGGACACCAGGAAATCTCCACAGGACCTTCAGTGGCCTGATGAAGACATATGGCTGAAGCAGCACATGACTGCACAGAGCCCGCCCTCTTCATTACGCCACCGCAGGTCCCGATATGGATGAAATGTCCTACTTTCTAGTGCAGTGGCTGTAGGACCTGCAGTGACAAAATGAAGAGGGGTGCTGGAGCACCACATGACAGCACAAGGCTCTCCCTGTTCATTACATCACTGCAAGTCCTGTAGAGATTTCCTTCTGTCTAGAGTAGGAGGATGTGACAGCATGTTATGTGAGCACTCAGCGCTGTGCTTCTCAGGTACTCCATGCCTGGCCCTGTCACTACAGGGGCACTTCCACCGGGCCAGGAACAACTGCTGCAGTCCTTGCTCCTGCTCCCCAGCCCAGAAGACACAATCTCCCCAGCTGCTGCAGGAATCCTGCAGCTGGAGAAATCACGTTTACCCAATGTTTAAAGTGTAGGAATGTTAATTTGCTGCTCTCCACACCTATCTCTCTTCACTGAAGCCAGCGTTGACAGGTGGGCGTGGGGACCCTCCCCCAGAGCAGTGAATATTAGAGTTGTTTAAGCAGAGGGCCCATGTGGTTTGTGAAGTGCAGGATTCCTGCAGCAGTGAGTCTTTCTTCCCTACTGTGCTCCCAATCCACCGATGCCCCACTCCCCCAGCAAGCCAGTGCATACACATTCGGACTGGAAGACGTACCCCACAATTTCCTACAAAATTTGGAGGGAAAAAAGTGCACCTTATAGTTTAAAAAATATGGTACTTATCTTTTAATGTAAGATGCCCATCAACCATGGCAAGGTGACCTTAATCTGATGGGACTCAAATCAACACTGTGCTTCTCTTAGGCTTCTTAAAGCCTACAATTGTCTAATTCCTTGACCTTGCACTCCCCCCTCCCATCAGCCCCAAGGCAGATAAATATGTATCCACATACTTCCCCTATAAATTGTAGGCTTTAAGAAGCCCAAGAGAGGCACAATGTAGATTAGGGTCAAATCAGGTTAAGGTCACCTTGCCGTGGTTGATGGGCAAACATCTATTGTCCAATATATGCAACAAGCACCTTATGTTATAAAATAGATGTATAAAAAAAATTTCAATCTGAGTTCTTTAAAAAAAAAAAACACGTTTTTATTTTTTCACAAATATCAGTGTTTATTTCCATTTAACTAAACATACATATGATTTGGCATCAACACTGTGCTGCTGTGAATTTGTTTATGTGTGTATACATAGCCCCCTCAACTTAATATTTGGTTGCACCACCTTTGAAACAAATTACTGCAATCAATCACTTCCTATAACCATCAACAAGCTTCTTACACCTCTCAACTGAAATTTTAGACCACTTATCATTTGTAAACTGCTCCAGGTGTCTTATATTTTAAGGCGCCCCTTCCCCAAACAGCAATTTTATAAGGAAACTACAGAGAGATAACATTTTTTTGTACCATCATGCCCTCCTACATGATGAAGCAGAGCTGGGTTCTACTGTCCTAGGACCTATAGATCTCTTAGAAATCATTAAAATTATATCTGCTCCTCAGCTCTCACCCATCCCTCAGTGGACAGAGAAATTCAGCCTCATGCAGCAGCAGTAACAGGTGCAGTAACAGGTGGAGTGTCAGGGGCGTGGACCCTTGGGGTTCCAGGACCACCTTATATTCCTGTCCCCTCACACTTCTGTATGAACAAGGGACGTGGCCGCTGGACCAAGATGACATTATAATCCTGCCCCTAATATACCATTCTATGTAATGTTAGAACAAGGGTGTTCTCCCTTCAAATCACAATCAGGCCACCAAGCAGAAATGCATACACGTGGAAATCTTTTGCTGCACAATGATATGATAGTGCATAATGTGCATGGTCATTGTCAGGCTCGGACCAGAGGCAAAGCACTACATTGACTGATTCAGCAATGCCATGGTCTCCCCTCCCCCATATCTCCTGTCTCTTGAAATTTTAGCACTATGTATGAAATTTACTGAAATTCTCTGCTCCTGTAGGGAGTGGTGACAGATGAGGAGCAGATATGATTTTATTGATTTACAAGCAATCTATATATCCTAGAACTGTAGTGCCCAGCTCTGCTTTATCATGTAGGAGGGCAGACACAGTACAAAAAATGTTCATCTCCCTGGAATTCCCCTTTAATCTCTCCATCTCAACCTCTGTCATCAGAGTGCAGTCTGATATTTCACTTGCATCTATAGACTTGTATGGGTGTTCGTTATCTTAAATTTGCTGACAATCCCAGCAAGCTGAGATTTTTTTCCTTAGTCCAATTAGAGCAGAGGAAAAACTCACAGGTCTGAGCTGCATCATTGTTCAACATAAGACCAAGTGCAATGCGAGATTTTCTCATATTGTACTCGTGCGAGTCACACGTCAGTCTGACTCCAGCCTAATTAGTGCTCTCATTGCTTGGGAGGTTAGCTTAAGTGGACAGCGAAGTCTTGTTAGTTTTGCAGTTTTGGATGATGGATTGAACAGTGCTCCAAGAGATGTTGCCACGACTTTATGCCTGACCTGTCTGATGTGTCCCATGGTTTTCATGATGATGTTTAAATGTCTAATGTTCTCAAACAAACTTCTTCTGAGGTCTTAACAGAACAGCTGTGGTTACACTGAGAATAAATTACACACTGGTGGACTCAATTAACTACGGTGACTTCTGGAGGCAACTAGTTACTCAGGATTTTTTTTCAGTGTATCAAATTACAGGAGTCTGAATACAAATAAGGAATTATTAGATTTCTATTTAGAAAACCATGCAGCATTTCCTTTACACCTGACTAATAATTGCTAATCAGTGTTGTCATATCACATTTAAACACATATCAAACATTTAAATTTGTAGATGAATGTGAAGAAATGTGGAAAAGTTCATGGAGTATGACTATGGAGTCTTCCTTGTATACAATACATGCACACAAACACACTTACATCAAGGGCAGTGTCCTCTTCATCTGAATCTTGGAGGCCAAGTGCTGCCTTCTGTAGCTTTCTCCTTTCATTTGCCAATGCTTGCTCAGTTTCATCAAATTTAAATCCTTTACCAGAGAATCCACTTGTTTTCTTAATCGCTTTACCTTCCTTTTATAAGAAATAATTGAAACACATAAATCTGTTACATCTCAGGTGCATGAAGGGCATTACTATTGAACTACCGTATTTTCCGGCGTATAAGACGACTTTTTAACTCCTAAAATTCTCCTCCCAAGTCGGGGGTCGTCTTATACGCCGGGTACAGGTTGAGGCTCAGGAAAAAAATGCCGGCATCGGCCCGCCGTGCATAATATAAGGGCCCCCCCCCCTTTCCCCCGAAAATGAGCGGTGGCAGGTGGCAGGCAAGAAAAAAAAAAATGATACTCACCTGCCTCTGCCGTCCATGTCTTCCGGAGCTTCCCGCTGCCACCACCGCTGTGTACATAGCCGCCGGGTGCCATAGATGTACGATAATAAGCCATCAGCCAATCAGGGGGCTGCTGGTGTCTGATTGGCTGAGGCATTACCGTACATCTCCTGAACGGAGGTAACTGCGCCGCTCAGTGTGTATGTACGGTAATGCCAGGGCCAATCAGACGCCAGCAGCTGCCTGATTGGCTGATGGCTTATTATCGTACATCTACGGTGCCCGGCTACGTACAGCGGCGGTGGCGGTGGTAAGCTCCAGCAGGGTCCGGTGGCACAGCAGTGGCACAGTGTGTCTGGCTGCGTGTATGTCTGACTGTGTGTGTGTCTTACTGTGTGTGTGTGACTGTGTGTGTGACTGTGTGTGTCTGTGTCTGGCTGTGTGTGTGTCTTACTGTGTGTGTGTCTGACTGTGTGTGTGACTGCAGAGGAATATTGGGGGTTGATGGAGGCTGTACTCCCCCACCACCACTGTAATACTATAATATATGGAGGACTACGGGGGTGCATTACACTATATGGAGCACAATGGGGTGCATTATATTATCTAGAGGGCTATGGCGTGCATTGCACTATATGGAGGACTACGGGGGTGCATTACACTATATGGAGCACTATGGGGTGCATTATACTATCTAGAGGGCTATGGCGTGCATTGCACTATATGGAGGACTACGGGGGTGCATTACACTATATGGAGCACAATGGGGTGCATTATATTATCTAGAGGACTATGGCGTGCATTGCACTATATGGAGGACTACGGGGGTGCATTACACTATATGGAGCACAATGGGGTGCATTATATTATCTAGAGGGCTATGGCATGCATTGCACTATATGGAGGACTACGGGGGAGCTTTACACTATATGGAGCACAATGGGGTGCATTATATTATCTAGAGGGCTATGGCGTGCATTGCACTATATGGAGGACTATGGGGGTGCATTACACTATATGGAGCACAATGGGGTGCATTATATTATCTAGAGGACTATGGCGTGCATTGCACTATATGGAGGACTACGGGGGTGCATTACACTATATGGAGTACAATGGGGTGCATTATATTATCTAGAGGACTATGGCGTGCATTGCACTATATGGAGGACTACGGGGGTGCATTACACTATATGAAGCACTATGGGGTGCATTATACTATCTAGGGGACTATGGCGTGCATTACACTATATGGAGGACTACGGGGTGTATTATAATATATTGAGGACTTTGATGATGCATTATAATTTGTGGAGACAATTATACTATATGGAAGCCATTATAATACTTAGAGGGCTCTGTGGGAGCATGATAATACCTGAAGGGGTATGAGGGAGCCTCTATACTTTATGCAGGGCTATTTTAGGGCTGTGTGGTGGCCATAATACAGTGTGAAGAGATGTAGGGGTCATTATTCTATATGTGGGTCCATTATATTGTGTGGGGGTCATAGTGGGAATCATACCATAGAAGAGGGGGTAGTCTTATATGGCGAGTATATCCCAAACTCCATATTTTAAGTGGAAAAGTTGGGGGTCGTCTTATACGCCGGAAAATACGGTATTCATTTAAAATATTTTATCATCTTGAGTTACCAGACTTTACAGGAGTGATCTCACTAAACATGTACCCCCTGTCCACAAGATATATAATAAATGCATAATTGCCATATTTATCAGCTCTATAGATGTAAATGCATCAGCAGCATGCATTCCCGAGCTTTGCCCCCATCACTAATGATCAGTGAATACAGTATATTCTTCACTTATTCTGTAAAGAAATGTTTTTTCTTGTGAAAACATTATCACATATTCCTTTATATCTATAGAGTATAAAGAAAACATTCAGACATGTCATAAATGTCTATATCATCAATGGCTATAATTACACATTAATTATACATATTGCCATATTTACCATTTGGGCATTTTCTAATGTCTTTACATGTTTGTAATGTACAGAAAAGCCTTGAATCATGAAGCATGTCTGACCATTCGTGCTATAGAATGTGATCAGTACTTACAGCTTTCTGTTGCTCCTTGAACTCGGACCACAATTTCTCCAACTCCACGGGCACTGCAGTCCCTGAAAGCTCCAAGGCCTTGATAATATCCCCTGCATGACGGGCTTGATCCTCTGTGATGAATGTAAAGGCATATCCCTACAAAATAAAGCATCCCATGTCATTTTACTCTGAAAGGGGCCTGTTGAAGCGGAAGTCCGCGAAACGGACCGTTGCTCCCCCTGCACCTCCCTGCCCTGCACCTAAGATGTAACCTGAAAAAGCACAATAAAGCCGGTATGTAAAAAAGATCTTTGAGTGCCGCTGCTCTCCTCACTTTTTTTTTTTTCAATCCCATGTCATTTACAGCTCTGCAGCAATCATTTCAGGGTAACCGACTAATCCTCTAAGAGGAGCCACCCTACACCAGTCCATGACTGGGTCATCCCTCGGCTCCTGACCAGGCACATGTTCAGGATATGTTGTACACAATGACCGGGTCATCCCTCGGCTCCCGACCAGGCACATGTTCAGGATATATTGTACACCATGACTGGGTCATCCCTTGGCTCCTGACCAGGCACATGTTCAGGATATATTGTACACCATGACTGGGTCATCCCTCGGCTCCTGACCAGGCACATGTTCAGGATATGTTGTACACCATGACTGGGTCATCCTTTGGCTCCTGACCAGGCACATGTTCAGGATATGTTGTACACCATGACTGGGTCATCCCTTGGCTCCTGACCAGGCACATGTTCAGGATATGTTGTACACAATGACCGGGTCAACCCTCGGCTCCTGACCAGGCACATGTTCAGGATATATTGTACACCATGACCAGGTCCATCCTGCGGCTCCTGACCAGGCACATGTTCAGGATATATTGTACACCATGACTGGGTCATCCCTTGGCTCCTGACCAGGCACATGTTCAGGATATGTTGTACACCATGACCAGGTCCATCCTGCGGCTCCTGACCAGGCACATGTTCAGGATATATTGTACACCATGACCGGGTCATCCCTCGGCTCCTGACCAGGAACATGTTCAGGATATGTTGTACACCATGACCAGGTCCATCCTGCGGCTCCTGACCAGGCACATGTTCAGGATATATTGTACACCATGACCGGGTCCATCCCTCAGCTCCTGACCAGGCACATGTTAAGGATATGTTGTACACCATGACCGGGTCATCCCTCGGCTCCTGACCAGGCACATGTTCAGGATATATTGTACACCATGACCGGGTCCATCCCTCAGCTCCTGACCAGGCACATGTTAAGGATATGTTGTACACCATGACCGGGTCATCCCTTGGCTCCTGACCAGGCACATGTTCAGGATATATTGTACACCATGACTGGGTCATCCCTCGGCTCCTGACCAGGCACATGTTCAGGATATGTTGTACACCATGACCAGGTCCATCCCTCAGCTCCTGACCAGGCACATGTTAAGGATATGTTGTACACCATGACCGGGTCATCCCTCGGCTCCTGACCAGGCACATGTTCAGGATATATTGTACACCATGACCGGTTCCATCCTGCGGCTCCTGACCAGGCACATGTTCAGGATATATTGTACACCATGACTGGGTCATCCCTCGGCTCCTGACCAGGCACATGTTCAGGATATGTTGTACACCATGACTGGGTCATCCTTCGGCTCCTGACCAGGCACATGTTCAGGATATATTGTACACCATGACTGGGTCATCCCTTGGCTCCTGACCAGGCACATGTTCAGGATATGTTGTACACCATGACTGGGTCATCCTTTGGCTCCTGACCAGGCACATGTTCAGGATATATTGTACACCATGACTGGGTCATCCCTTGGCTCCTGACCAGGCACATGTTCAGGATATGTTGTACACCATGACTGGGTCATCCTTTGGCTCCTGACCAGGCACATGTTCAGGATATATTGTACACCATGACTGGGTCATCCCTTGGCTCCTGACCAGGCACATGTTCAGGATATGTTGTACACAATGACCGGGTCAACCCTCGGCTCCTGACCAGGCACATGTTCAGGATATATTGTACACCATGTCCAGGTCCATCCTGCGGCTCTTGACCAGGCACATGTTCAGGATATGTTGTACACAATGACCGGGTCATCCCTTGGCTCCTGACCAGGCACATGTTCAGGATATGTTGTACACCATGACCAGGTCCATCCTGCGGCTCCTGACCAGGCACATGTTCAGGATATATTGTACACCATGACCGGGTCCATCCCTCAGCTCCTGACCAGGCACATGTTCAGGATATGTTGTACACCATGACCAGGTCCATCCTGCGGCTCCTGACCAGGCACATGTTCAGGATATATTGTACACCATGACTGGGTCATCCCTTGGCTCCTGACCAGGCACATGTTCAGGATATGTTGTACACCATGACTGGGTCATCCTTTGGCTCCTGACCAGGCACATGTTCAGGATATATTGTACACCATGACTGGGTCATCCCTTGGCTCCTGACCAGGCACATGTTCAGGATATGTTGTACACCATGACTGAGTCCATCTCGCGGCTCCTGACCAGGCACATGTTCAGGATATATTGTACACCATGACCGGGTCATCCCTCGGCTCCCGACCAGGCACATGTTCAAGATTTGTTGAACACCATGACCGGGTCATCCCTCGGCTCCTGACCAGGCACATGTTCAGGATATATTGTACATGCGCTTTTAATGGCGCAATTATTTTTCTTGCTAAGATATTGAAGTAATTTTGCTTCTTATTTTTAAGTCATTTTTACTTTTTTTTTTTGCGGATATTGGAGGAAAATGTAGAAAAAAATAAATATATGTGTAGTTTTCACATTTTCTTTAGCATTTTTATGATCTCATAGTAGTAATAGAATGAAAAAGTGCTATAATGTAATGAAGAATTAGCAGGATCTCTGTTAAATTGACTCTCTCAGGTGATTTCTAGGTACCCTATCAACAGTATCCTGAAATAGCAAATACATTTTATTCACATACGTGGCTGCATCAAGTTGCTATATACTTTTGAAATTCTATAGTATGGTACTGAGTAGTCAATAGTATGTAAATGTCTCATGCATATTCCCCTGCCCGCCCCTCTGTGTGGCACCAGACACTGATTGATGCAGACTGTCAGTAATCATTTATTAAATAAATTGAAAGTGATCTTGTAGCGGTGACCCCCCCCCTCAGCAGCACATTGTTAGTGTATTTGGCATTATCTTACCAGATCTGGTCAGCATCCGGAGCTGCACACTGCACCACCTCCTCCCCTGAAATAATGAACAGCTCAGAGAGAGACATGTCTTTACAGACAGACAGGGGTGTCATTTGAAGCTCTGTAGGTGTCTGCTAATCATCATACTGCTCATCTCTCGCTCTTCTTCCCAGGAGGTGGGTAACATGACGCTGACCGGATCTGGTACAATAATGCCACACAATTACACTAACAGTGTGCTGCTGAGAGTACCTCACAACTACCAGTTTACTTTAATTTTGAAATGAATACAGACAGTGTGCACCAATCACTGTACAGAGGGGCGGGCAGGAGAATATGCATGAGACATTTACATACTATTGACTAGTCATCACGGGAGTATAGAATTTCAAAAGCTTATAGCAACCAGGGCTGTGGAGTCGGAGTCTCTGCCCATTTTGGTGGAGTCGGAGTTGGAGTCAGTAGGAAATGTTCCGACTCCGACTCCTAAAATATATAATAAATTGGGTCAATGCAGAATGTGCTGAATATTATTATTATTAATTATTGTTATGTTCTATCTAAATATCTTTATTATTATGTCATTATAATGATTAAAGCCTAATGTTACCATTGACCTACAATAATTTTATCACTTAAAAACGAGCCATGAATGAAGGAGTCGGAGTCAAAGGGGTCGGAGTCGGAGCCAGGGAAATTCAGGAGTCGGAGTTGGAGTCGGTGGTTTGATTTACCGACTCCACAGCCCTGATAGCAACATAATGAGGCCACATACAGGAATGAAAGTTATATATTCTGACCAGGCTACCCAAGGCCTATATCAGGATATTGTTAGTATGGTACACAAAAATCAACTGACAGAGACCCGTTAACCTTTTCAATCATTAAGTTCCCATTAGTACATTGGTAATTTACTTTCACAGTCAAAATGAAGAAACTGTGATTTCTATGGCTTTTGAGCTTGTCTATCCATACGCTATGAGCAGCACACACTTACTGACCTTATTCCCAGCTCTGCCTGTACGTCCTGCTCTGTGCACATAATCTTCATAGTGATTTGGACAAGAATAATTAATCACCAATATCAGATCCTTGACATCCAGCCCTCGAGCTGCCACAGAGGTGGCCACTAGCAGCCTGCACACACCATTCTTAAAATCACTGATGATACTGTCCCGGTCATACTGATCAATGCCTAAAAGAAGGAATACGAAAATTCTTCAATAAAAAAAGAAGTAAGATTTAATGTGTGTAATCTATTTTATTAAAAGAACATCATGACAAAATATATAAGATGGGTTAACAAATGGTACATTATAATAGACCACATGAAAACCTGAAATAAGTAAGATTTAAAACAATAATAAATAAATAAATCAAAACAGCATAGATGGTATAATATTAACAAAATGAGGAATACCCAAAAGGCTCTAACCCCCATGGGTCTAGAGAAAGCGGTCTGACAGTCATCAGGGCAGGAAGCAATAAAATCCCAGTGTTGCCGTAACTTGCTGCCACAGTAAAAGGGCTGGAACATGACGTCACCCCATTTCAGACACTTGACCGCTGCAGGCAATCGCAGAACTTGCGTTTAACCCCTTCATCACCCAGCGTAATTTCACCTTCCTGACCAGTGTCACTTTATGAGGTTATAACTCTGGATCCCAGTGATTCCAATACTGTTTTTCCGTGACATATTAGACTTCATGTTAGTGGTAAATTAAGGTCAATAGTTTTTGCATTTATTTGTGAAAAAAGGCAGACTTTCAAACTTTTAATTTTTATACCGTTAAACCAGAGAGTTAATAAATAACATTTCCCATGTCTACTTTACCTCAACACAATTTTTAAAACAAATATTGTTTTGTTAGGACGTTAGAAGGATTCAAAATGTATCAGCAATTTCTCATTTTTTAAAATTTACAAAACTTCAATTTTATTCAATTTTCACAAATATAACAAAAGAAACAGCACCATAAATTTTGTTCTGCAATTTCTCCCGAGTGCGACAATACTCCGTATGTTGAGGAAAATCATTGTTTGGGTGCACAATAGGGTTTAGAAACAAAGTAGTGACAATTTTATCTCTAGAAAACACCCATGGAGTCAAAAGCAGTGAATGTTACAGAATTTAAAATTGCAAATAAGCCCTTGCAGTGCACAATACATTGTAGTTTCCATACATTGTACTCAGCTTGTGCTTCTGGAGCAACACACCCCGTCAATTAAGCGGGTTTCCCGAGTACAGCAATGTCAAACATATGGACGTTAAGTGTAGTTTAGACACTGTAAAGCCCAGAAGTGAAGGGAGCATTTGGATTTAGGAGTGCAGGTTTTTGGGGTTTTCTTTTTGGGGACAAGGAGCACTGGAGCTTTTTCAGAGCCTTTGTGCTGCTAGTTACGTAAAAGCCCCCGGTATTTCTGTTAACAGATGACGGACCTGTGTGGGGATTTGTTTTTCTGTGGGATCAGTTGAATGTTAATGGTAGCAATTTGGATACAGAGCATTTTAGATCAGATCACATTTATCCTGTGCTTTATGCTGAGCACATACATTTGGGTTTCCAGGTCATGTCTCCGAAATACGTGATTTAAGTGAATCCTTGACTCCATTCACCAATAAGGTAGCAGAGCTACTCCGAACTCTAGAACTAGAAGAAAATTCTTCCAGCACCAGTCTTTCTTCTTAGCCCCCGAACGCCTGACACGTTTCAAACCAAGTTCTTTATCAAAGAACATGTCTTTGATAAAGAATGTTTTGAAAAACGTGTCAGGCGTTCGGGGGCTGCTTGCCCTCTGGGATGATGATTTTATTTTGCTGCATACAATAAAAATTGGATTTTCAAGGACAAAGACGAAAGCCTGGTGCTGGAAGAAATTATTTTTTGTTCTATAGCTTTGGTGGATACAGCCACTAGATTCCTGGCACCTGTTTTTCTCTATTCCCTTCACCCCTTTTCCTGCTTGCAGCTTTACTCCAAACTCTGTTTGCCCTCTGTTCAGTGGTGTCCCTTCTTTTCAAAGATGCACAAAACTGTGATTGAACACACTTTTGTGCATGCCTAAAAATAAACACAAAAAAACACCGTCGGATCACAGGTACAATGGGAGTTCAAATAATTCCCCCTGACCCATTACAGTGAATTTTCTGTTGGGAATTTTGTCAGAATCACCATTTCTGCAAATTTACTAATAATCGTCGATGTTAGCGTTCAGCGTAGAGCGCAGGATAAATGTGAGCTTAATTTTTAAATAAGATTTATAGTAGAGGGGCTACAAGGACACTAAATGTTAGGAAGACAAATTTCCAATTGTTAAGAGATGAACTTAGTGCCATAAACTGGAACAATGTTTTAAGACATTAAAATACACAGAGCAAATGGAACACTTTTATAAGCATCCTGAATAGGATCTGTACACCATATATTTGAAATAGTAGTAGGTAGAACTCACCATTCTGCTGCTAGCAGCGTTTTTTTGACTTACCGCAAGTGGCGGATTTGCTGGATCGTGGCAAAGCTACAAGTGCCGCACGTGTCCACAAGTCCCATGAGGAATAAATTAGGCCGAATGCAGTCTTGCCGCAAGTCATCCGTTAGGCAGATGTGGCAAAACTACTGAATCTGCCGTGAATGGCAAAAATCACTGATGTGAAAGCTGCCTTATTCCCATTCAATTTATTTAAAGGGTGAACGGCCTGCGATTCCAGGCCGATAGCAGGGCCAGCTGAAGTGGCTGGAGATGGAGCTGGGCAAATGGTACTGCATCCATTGTCGCCACCATCTTTCCCAGAACTCGCATTGCAAACCGGAGGGAGTGCGGGAGGGGCCAAAGAAGCGTCCGAACTGCACAGCGCAGAGAATGAGCCTTGTCCAGGGGGAGAAGCACAAGTCCCCGAGACGTGTCCAGAACCATCCCTAGGAATGTGAGCTTGTGGTTGGAGTTGGCGAGGACTTTGGTAGGTTGAGCAGCCATCCTATGCGCGTGAGAGTATCTACCGTGATGCGGACATTGTCCTCGCAGTCCCCAAAAGACTCACCCTTGATCAACAGGTTGTCCAGGTAGGGGAGAACAGAGACTCCCCGTGAATGCAGGATGGTCATGACAGCCACCATAACCTTGGTGAAAACTCGCGGGGCAATCACCAATCTGAAAGGAAGAGCGACGAACTGGTAATGGTCCTCGTAGACAGCAAAGCGCAGGAACATCTGATGTGCCTCGGATATCGGGACATGCAGATAAGAGTCCCAAATATCGATGGAAGAGAGGAACTCTCCCTGTTGCATGGACGCGATGACGAAATGAAGAGATTCCTTCCGAAAATGCCGGGTCCGAACAAACTTGTAGTGCCGTTTCAAATCCAGAATGGGACGGGAAGACCCGTCCTTCTTGGGCACGATAACCATATTCGAATAGAATCCCTGGAACCGCTCGTTCTGAGGCACTGGAATGATGGCTCCAGCCTGCCGGAGGAAGTCGATGGCCTGAAAGAAGGCGCGCGCCTTTGCCGGCATTCCCGGGGGTTTGGAAGGGAAGAATCTTCTAGGGGGCGAGTGTGAAACTTGATGCTGTAGCTGACAGACACCAATTCCCGAACCCACTTGTCTGTGACAGCGAGCCAGGCATACTGAAAGTGAAAACGTCGGCCGCAACCTTGGGGGGTGTCTTCCGAAGCAACAGAGTCAGGAAGAGGAGAACCTCTGAGACCCGGACTCCTTCGACTTTGCCTGTCGATTGCAGGGCTGTCAGCTTGAACTTGGCTTGCTGGGAGCCTGGGAACCTTTGTCTTTGCAAGGCGCACAGGAAGGCTGTGACGGGCGGGAAACAGACCACCCAAACAAGTTCTGAAAGTCCCGGAATCTTGCCTGTTAACCCTTAGTAAACCCACGCTTGGGCTTCTGCTGAGGAAGAGAGGTACTTTTACCTCCCATAGCGTCTGAGATTAGCTTATCAAGCTTTTCCCCAAAGAGACACTCGCCTAAACAGGGCATGCTAGTGAGAGACTTCTTTGAGGCCGAATCCGCCTTCCACTCTTGAAGCCAAAGGGTTTGGCGAATTGCAATGGCGTTTGAAGCCGCCATCACAGTGCAATTGGCCGCATCAATAGAGGCGTGAACCAAGAAACCCCCTGCTACAGAGATCTGAGCGGCCAGATCCAACAACTCTGGATCTGAATCCCGGTGACGTAAGGCGGAATACAAATCACCTGCCCAGGTCACAATGGCCTTAGCCACCCACATGGAGGCAAAGGATGGGGATAGGGACGACCCTGAAGCCTCAAACACCGATTTTGACAAGTGTTCCAGCTGACGGTCGGTAGCGTCCTTGATAAGACGCGCCATCAGGGAGAGAGAGCAGAGTCTTTGAGGCCAAACAGGACACCGGAGGGTCCACCTGCGGAGAGTCTGCCCAGGCTTGTGATACCGCTGGCAAGAAGGGATAAAGGGACTCGATCGCCTTACGATTACCAAAACATTTATCAGGCTTAGAACAATGTCTCTGCAGAACTTCCTGAATCTCAGAGTGCTCTGAGAAGACATTTTGAGGTCTTTTGGGTCTCTTAATAGAGACCACGTGTTCCGAGGATGCGACAGGGGCTGAGTCAGCCACTGACAAGGCCTGATTAACGGCCGAAACCAGGTCGTCCACTATGGCAAGAGAGGAGGCCGAATCAAAGGGAGCCTCCTGGTCCGGATCCGAATCACGGAGCTCACCAGACGAGTGTGATTCATGGGACCTGCTCTTTGTAAGGGAGGCACGAGAACCCTGTGATGGAGCTGTGGAGGATCTCCTGCGGAGCCTCTTCCTACCACAATCATGGAAGAGAAAGGGGGTACGAGCTCGTCCCCGAGATTATGTCTCCTCGCGACCGGATAGGTCGTCCTGGGAACCGGGTCTGCTGGGCGAAGATCGGGGCTGCAGAGCCTGGATCAGTGTCTCAGAAAATTGCTGTATAGAATGGCTCACGGATTGCGATAATGCAACCCCATTCCGGGGTAGCAGGGCCACTAGAGGACGTATCCTCACCAGCGGGGGCTTGCACAGAGGCAGAGGCACAGAGCTGAGTGGAAACAGAGGCACAGGGCTGGCAGAGCGAGTAGAACAACCACATGGCAGTGCAACCTTGCATGCAGTGCAAAAGGCATAATACACAGCAAAGGTCTTTGGTGCCCTCTTGTTCTCATTGCCAGACATCATGGCAAAATTCCCCCTGCTACACACAGAAGTATACACTGCCGGATGTGAGACACAAACAGAGTAATGCTGCAGCAGAAAGAATAAATCGCTGCTGTGCACACAAACAGTACCTTAGGGCTACAGCAGAAATATAGATCGCTGCTGAGCCCTGTCGCCTGAGAGTCGCTGGAAACGAAGCACTGGCCCAGAATCCTGTGTCCCCCTGCAGGGCTCCGACTGTGCCCACACTGAGAAACCCTCGCTGCTGAAAATGGCGCCCAGAGCGGTAAAGAATCGCCAAAAATAATGAGAATGATTGATAGGCCATGCCCCCAGTGATGCAGAGTCCAGAGTTGAAGCCATAGGCCGAGGGGCCGGCCGGACCGCATCTATACCAAGGGCGGGGAAGGGGCAGATCGCACTGTGTAGGCCTCAATTAATGCAGCAGGCTGCCGGCCGAGGGGTCCGGCGCGGAGAACACAGCGGGGGATGTGGCGGGCACAGGGGACCACAGGGGAGCAGCAGAGGGCAGCGCAGCGCAATACCTTATGATGGCTCCCATCCCTGGACCCCATAAGGGTCAGGTGAGCGGACCATCCATCCCAGGGCAGCATAATGTAGATCTATCTTCCTTGTGCTGCAGGGGCCAGAGGCCAAGAGAGATCTCCTGCAACCCAGATTCCCAACTGTGGGGTATGGGGAGGGATGCTGCAGGATCCGGCCATCAACCTGCAACCCAGAGTCCCATCTGTGGGGTCTGGGGAGGGACGGTGCAGCGGTCCAAAACGCAGGCTACAACCCAGAGTCCCACTGTGGGGTCTGGGGAGCAAGGAGAGTTCATTACAATGAACAACCTTCCTGAGAGAAAATAAACTAATAAAACAAACAGTGTCTTTCCTCCTAAGACACTAAGCAAAAAACTGGCTAGGCTATGTCAGTCAGGGGGTTATATACTGCTGGGGAGGAGCCACCGTGCTTCTCTTTCAATTGCTAGTGTCTCCTAGTGGCAAAATAGCATAACCCATCGTCCTGTGTCCCCCAATGAAGCAAAGGAGAAATAATGTGACCAAATTTCATAAGGAGGCAAAATCTAGACTGAACCAGAGAACCGCCATGGATTGTGTTTTGTGTTTCAAAGACATTTGATATGGTGCCACAGAAAAAGTTGGTATATAAAATGAGAATAATTGGACTAAGGAAAAATGTGTTTAACTGGGTTATTAACTAGCTCAGTGTCATCGGAAACAGAAGGTGGCTATTAAAGGAAAACACTCTGATTGGGTCATAATTAACAGTGAGTTATCACAAGTCAGTATTGGGCCCCCTACTTTATTGTGAAATGTATTAATTGATCTTGTAGAGGGCATAGAGTAGACTTTCAACACTTGCAGATAACTGTAAATTCTTCTAAAGCAGGACAATTTAGTATGGAGGGATTTATGCCAGCTTGAACCTAGAAATGGTAATTGAAGTTTAACCCCGTCCTGCCAAAGCCAGATTTAACCTTCCCAAAAAGGTCAAATTTTTTTAGATCCAAATGTGTCAAATTAAGTGGTAACAACTTGGGAACACTTCTAGGTATCTCACTTATTGCAAAAATATTTTTTCATAACATATTGTACTTTGTTAATGATTAATTAAGGTTGATAGGATTGACATTTATGAAAATATGTGAAATTTTATTTAAATTAAAAACAAATAGTCATATTGGACTAAATGGTTAGTAAAAAGGAGATTTTTGTGAACTCACCGTAAAATCCTATTCTCTTAGCCTCTAATTGGGGGACACAGACCGTGGTGTTATGCTGCTGTCCACTAGGAGGCGATACTAGGCAGAATCTGCAAAAGAGTTAAGTGGCTCCTCCTCTGCAGTATACACCCCTGGAGCAGGAAGTGCTTTTCCAGTTTTGTGCTAAAGCAGTAGGAGAGTTAACAGATAACAGTGACACAGGAAGTCTACGCAGGCAACCTGTGTAAACAAATATACCGTCTTTCCCCGATAGTAAGACCCCCCCGAAAGTAAGACAGGGTAGGGGGAACGGAGGGGGTCTGCTAATATAAGGCCCCCCCCCGAAAGTAAGACCGCCTGGGGGGGGGCTGGGGAATATAAGGCCGCCGCCTCCTGGTACCTGTCCCCCGCTGTGTCCAGGCTCCCCCGCTGTGTCCAGGCTCCCCCGCTGTGTCCTGCAAGTGCAGCCGCGCTGGAGCAGATGGGGTTAATCACAGCCTAACTTGCTGTGTCCCCCTGCTCATCTCCGCCCAGCCTGACGTCACTACAGCCCGGCTCGAGCTCTGATTGGCTCCCAGGAACCAGCGAGCGCGGCCAGATGACGTTATGAGCTCTGATTGGCTCGTCATCTGGCCGCGCCCGCTGGTTCCTGGGAGCCAATCAGAGCTTGAGCCGGGCTGCAGTGACGTCAGGCTGGGCGGAGATGAGCAGGGGGACACAGCAAGTTAGGCTGTGATTAACCCCATCTGCTCCAGCGCGGCTGCACTTGCAGGACACACCGGGGGAGCCTGGACACACCGGGGGAGCCTGGACACACCGGGGGAGCCTGGACGGACAGCGGGGAGCCGGTAAGAAGCGGTGTGTGTGTGTGTTTGTGTGTGTGTGTATGTGTGTGTGTGTATATGTGTGTGTTTGTATGTGTATGGGTGGGTGGCTGTGTGTGGATGGGAGGCTGCAGTGGCTGGGGCTGCCAATATAAGACTGTGTAAACAGTTAAGAATTAGCAGAGTAATACTAGTACCACAAGGCCTGTAACTAAGCAGGTGCATGTTGAAAACAGTGAAGAGTTAACAAAGCAATAATCGTACAACAGGTCCTGTAACTAAACAGGCTCACAGTACTACAAGGCCTGGAGCTAAACAGGCACAAGTTTAAACATTCAACAGTTAACAGAGTGATAATAGGCAAACATGTGTAAACATGTTAACCATGTAACAGCTGAGAAGCTATGTGAGAACTGTAGAAAAAGGCCCACAAGGGCAATAAGGTGGGTGCTGGGTCCCGAGGCTAAGAGAAAAGGATTTTACGGCGAGTACACAAAAATCTCCTGTTCTCCTTCGCCTCATTGGGGGACACAGACCGTGGGACGTCCCAAAGCAGTCCCTGGGTGGGAAAGAACAATGGAACTAGTGACACTGAGCATGGTCAGTGAAGAACTATGCACCGACAGGCGGGCTGCAGCCGCCTGGAGAGCACGTCAAGCCCTATAGTGGCTTGAGTATGTGTGTAGGCTGACCCCCTTTTGGCTGTCTACACACTTGTTGCACTGACACCTGGGCCGAACGGACCAGGAAGCTCTCACGGCCGTAGTAGAATGTGCCGTGACACTGCCGAAGGGGATTAGTTTTCGACGGTATAAGCATCTTGGATGGTTAGACGAATCCACCTGGTTAGAGGAGCCTTAGAGGCTGACTTGTCATTATTTATGCCCTCTGGAAGAAGGGAGAAAGAGAATCCGACCTGTTATAGAGGCACTGGTCGTGGGTACTTAGATGCGTAAGGACCTGAGAAGGTCCTGCATATGTTGGTCCTTTACGACCAGACAGACTGGAGTCGGGCGTGGCGATGACAGGGAGACGTCTTCAGTGAGGTGGAAGGAGTATACCGCCTAAGAAGAAGGATGGAATCAGCCGTAGGACAGTCTTGTTGAGGTAGAACACTAAAAAAAATGGTTTACATGAGAGCGCTGAAAGGACCGATACCTCTGCAGAGAAAAATAATTTGGCACCAAAACACATTACTGTTTGGATGAGAATGCTAAGGGTAATATCCCATAGAAGCTCAAAGGGTGGATCTTGTAGAGCCGTGAGGACGAAGATGAGGTCCCGCAGGAGTAGTCTTGTTGTATGGAGACCTTAAATGGGAGACCCTTTGAAAGAAGGATTTTCCTAGACACCTGGTGGCAACACGTTTTTGGAAGAAGGTGAAACAGGCTGATAACCCGCTGTGAGAGATCTGAAGGACAGACCTGAGTCTAGATCTGAGTAGAAGAAACGGAAGTTCTTTGCATGAAATAGGGCCAGGGGGAATGACCCCTGGAGGTGCTCGGAGATAAAGAAAAACAAAACGATTACACTTGTGGTATATCGTCGATAAGGCTGGTTTACTTGCTGTGACTATGGTCACTACAACATCCAGGGAAAAAAAAACCATGGGTTAAATTCCAGGTCTCAAGGGCTACGCTACTATTTTTAGAGTTGAGGAATTCCGAGCGAGAACTGGCCCTGAGAGAGCAGGTCTGAACTGTCTTTTTAGTTGTCCTGGTACTGCTGGTATGAGTTGGACGAAATTTCCGTCCAAGCGCATCTGGGCCAGTCTGAAAATACAGGGAGATCTGGCAACATTCTTGTTTGACCTTCTGCACTATCCTGTTAGTGGGTAAGAATATGGGGGAGACGGAGAAAGGTCCAGTCTAGGACTAGTGCGTCTGTCCTATTGACTGTAGGTTCTAGGACCTGGCTAGAAAGGATGGAACCTTAGCATGGAGATGTGAGGCCGTCAGATCCACATCTGTAGTTTCCTGGCGCTGGCAGTCTTGACAGAGGACATCTGGATGTAGGGACCGCTTCTCTGAGTCCGTCCCTTGGCGGGTTAGCTTGGTATGAGAACAGCTGACAGTACAGTGTTCAAGGATTCCAACCGGTGAAGGATGTGGCGAACGTCTGTCATCACTTGGAGACTGCGGTTTCCACCCTGGTGGTTGACATATGCCACGGCCGTGGCATTGTCTGACTATATCCTAGCAAGACTGACTGCCAGAAGGTGACTGATTTCAGTACTAGAAATACTGCCCGAATCGTTGTAGATTGAGGGGCATCCTCGTGTGTGGGCGGGACTATTGGCACGTGCATTGTGATGGGAGTACATCGCACCACATCCTGTTCCTGGGACATGTCTAAGCATGGATAGTTGAAAAGGCCGTAGGTGCAGCTGAGGTTATGGAACTGCCTACCATGCTGCCACTATCCTGTCTAGAACTCTTATAGGCGTTGTGACGGATTGAGGAGACCGCTGAAGCGGATTCCCAGACGAAGATCCGTGCCTTGTCTGGGAAAAAACAATATGGCTGATACTCCATATGTGATGCTGCAGCATGTGGCCATCAGGAATACGTAGCGGAGCTGGGGCTCCTTGGGTTTGTGTGCTGTGCTGCAACGTGTGCTCTGGCATTGTGGTAGACTCATGGAGGGTGATCCGCCAACCGAGTCTTCTTAACGTGTCCAGTGGAAGCGGCAGCATTCGCCGACTCTGAAAATCATGCATTGATGAATAAGTCGTCCAGATATGGGAGACTCCTGGAATGCAGTATAGACATTTCCAACTTCAGGCTGTATTTATGAGCTTTAGGTCTCACAGTACTCACTTTTAACTCCTGAGACGAGAAGGGACTGACTGCATGGAAGAAGGTTCAGGCAACAGCAACACGGGGGGCCGGAGGGCCCATCCATTGGGTTAATGCATTCGCGAGTCTGCGAGGTCCTGTTTCGAAGCGGACTGAGCAGAGGTATTGCGCATGTTATCTCAACCCGAGTACCTAATATAGGTGCAGTGAGGAGATTGGCAGCTGGGCTTGTGTTCCACAGTCTGCAACCTAGAGTTTCGTTTTAGTAGTCCGGGGATGTTGAGTAGACCTTGTGCGATCGCAACTTCAACCCGAGTCCTCAACAGTGGGGAGGCGAGTAAGGAGTATACTATGGGTCGAAGGTTCCCGAGACTCTTAGCTCAGTTCCCCGTGCTGCTGCGGATCACGGTGTTTCAGCCTGTGTCTTGTGAGAATTGGCTTTCGTCACCGCCAACCGGAGCTCCAGATGTGGGGTCTACTGAGGATTGGTGAACAGATTTGGGACGCCTATGATTGTCAGGTAATTGCAGGTTACATCACCGTCGACTGGGCTATCCACCGTGGGGGCCCAAAGAAGGAACCTGTCAGTTTAACGTGTAGTAAGCTAGATGTGCCAACTGTGTGGAGGCCCTGGAAGGGGTACACTGGACGACCTTTTTGAGACGTTTGAGAACAACTGAGCTTCGCCAACGTTGGGGGCCGGAAGGGAAAAACATGTCAGTGTTTCCTTTAATAGCTCCCTCCAGGCACCTGCATCTGGAAGGGTGGGGAGAAACCTAACACGTCCGGTAGAGACTTTGCCCGTACCTCTCCGAGGATCCGGGATGTGAACGACATCGGGAATCAGGGACATTTAATTATTTATTTATTTTTTTAATTTATCCTCCAGGAGTCCCTTTGTACCCTGCACAGCGGCTGCTGTGACACTGAAGTGACTATAGTGGCTTCAGAGTTATTGTCCTTGAGGAATAATCCCTAAATCCTTATCACTTCCTCCTAGGAAGATAGGGGCAAAAGGATTACGCAGCGGTGGCAAGAAGGGAGTCCGTTGGCTCTGCCACCCCAGTGTGTGCTCCGGTAGGCATTCCACCTGTGGCCGTGCCCCCACATGCGTACGCTCTGCAGTGGCAAGGCAACTGCAGGCTGCTGGCACCCTAGTGGCATTGTGCTCCCTGAAGTGCAAGCCCTGTGGAAGTTAAGCAGGTGTCTGCAGGCTTCTGCACAACAGTGTGTGCCTTAGCAGACCGTCCGCCTGTCACAGTGCCCCCACATGCGCACGCGCTGCGGTGGCAAGGTGACTGCAGGCACTCTAGTGTGTGCTGCAGCACACCATTTACCTGGCACTGTGCCCCCTGAAGTGTAAGCCTTGCAGTCAAGCAGGTGTCTGTAGGCTTCTGCACATTTGTGTGTGTGTGTGCCTTAACTGGCAGAGTGCCCCCACGTGTGCAAACTCTTACCTTTTAGGCTGTTTAACCTTTTGGGCAGCCTGTGCTCCCACATATGTAAGCGCTGTCTGCCGCTGCTATACAGCGGCGACAGCGCTGAACTGTAATGGCAGCGGGCGAGGAGAAGGGGAGCGGAGCCTCAAAGCAATGCTGAAAGGTGCCCTTTCTGTAGCCTTGTCCCGATTCTTGTGCTGACATCAGGGGGAGGCGGGGAAGCACTATTGATGTGCGGCTGGGCCGAAGCCGGGGCCTTGCGTGAATCGCAGGCCCGGGAGCGGCGGAGGCCCGACGCGGAGGTCCGCGGCCGGGAACAGCAGAGGCCCCCCCAGGCACATTGATTGCTTCCCGGACGCTGCGCCCCGACAGGCTAGGTGAGGGCCCCTTGTAAGGGCAAGTATTGGCTGCTGTAACCCAGCACCCAAAACGTGGGGAGCTGAGGCGGAGGTAGTCTTTGCCGGTTTTCTTTTTCCCTCTATCTTGCTGCTTGCGGTGGGGACATGGAGCATTACTGCGACCCAGAGCCCCATCTGTGGGGACTGGGGAGGAATGCGGGCCTCAGAACCGGCAGGTCTGGAAATCGTTTTAACCCTGCACCTCCAACAGTGGAGGGCCGAAGAAGGAATAGCCCTTATCTGACAAAATAGCTCGACCCAGAGGCTCAACTATGGAGTCTGGGGAGGTATCTGTGGTTGATATGTCCCTTCAAAAATAAAAATGCAGCTTCAAAAAGTAAAAAATAATGGTAAAGAGTAAGAACATGTACCTCCTTCAGACACTAAGCAAAAACTGGAGAAGCACTTCCTGCTCCAGGGGTGTATACTGCAGAGGAGGAGCCACTTAATTCTTTTGCAGATTCTGCCTAGTGTCGCCTCCTAGTGGACAGCAGCATAACACCACGGTCTGTGTCCCCCAATGAGGCGAAGGAGAAAAAAACATTTAGCATACTTTGTTAGGATGTTAGAAAGTTAGAAAGATATAATAATAAATGTTTAGCAGCTATTATTCATTCTTCAACAAAATTACCAAAATTATTTTTTTAGGGACCATTTCACTATGAAATCTTGAAGAGACTTTGAGGGGCCTATATTAGACTCTGTACCCACAGGAATGTACCAAAGATTGAGATGTGATCCTCGGTCAGTGATACATACAGGAGGTATAGAGTGTGGGTGGCATAAAATGGGGGCTCCATGTAGAAGCATTGAAGCTAGTAGTCATGCTGCCACCACACCCCCATTCTAAGCTGCAGCCCGAAGCGGATACTGCTCTGTGACGTATTGTCCCATACGGGAGGGGTGAGGTCTGAGGAGAAATTACTATTTTATTGATTTATAAGTAAACTAAAGATCCTAGAACTGCAGTGGACAACTCAGCTTCATAGTGTATGAGGGCAGGGACATTCATTTTTTTTTATCCCCCGCAGTCCCCCTTTAAATATTTTAACCCCTTCCCGACATAGGACGTTGTGCAACGTCCTGTGTTTCTGCCCGTTCCCGACACAGGACGTTGCACAACGTCCTGGCAGATTTGAGCTGCTGCAGCTCCTGTGAGTGGGGTCGCTCAGGTGTCACAGATGCTGCTGCTCTGTGACAACCTGTAGATGACCCCACAGGGGGTGGATTAACCCCCCCGTGCCCAGGACCCCTCCGATCGGCAGTTTAAAAGTGAAACTGCCGATCGGAGGGAATCACAGGGATTCACCCCTCCAGATCTGATTGGAGCTCTCCAATCAGATCTGGAGGGGCGGATCGGCAAGTGCCCACCCTCCTCACCCCCCTCCAGCTCCAGGACTGTCCAGGGCCCCCCCGCCGTCCCCCCAACCGCCCGCCCCCCTCTATTACAATGTATCTGCCGGCGGGCTGCACCCGCGTGCGCCCGCCAGCAACACTGCCTGCTCCACTGCTCCCCCCCAGGCTGCCCCCACCTTCGGGCCCTGTGCCTGGCCCCCCCTCACCTCCTGCGGCGGGCTGCACACTTCCGTGCACCCGCCGCTGCTGCCGCCGCCGCCGCTTCTGCAGCTCCTCCTTCTCTGCCCGGCCCGCCGGTCTGTGGCCCCGCCTCCTCTCCCGGCCTCCTCCTGCTCATCGGTGGAACGAGGGAGGTAAGTATGTATGTGTATGTATGCATGCATGTGTGTGTATGCATGCATGTGTGTGTATGCATGCATGTGTGTGTATGCATGTGTGTATGCATGCATGTGTATGTATGCATGCATGTGTATGTATGCATGCATGTGTATGTATGCATGCATGTGTGTGTATGCATGCATGTGTATGTATGCATGCATGTGTATGTATGCATGCATGTGTATGTATGCATGCATGTGTATGTATGCATGCATGTGTATGTATGCATGCATGCATGCATGCATGTGTATGTATGTATATGTATGTATGTATGTGTATGTATGTATGTATGTATGTGTATGTTTGTATCTATGTATGTGTATGTATGTATGTATGTGTATGTATCTATGTATGTATGAATGAATGAATGAATTGATGGTGGATGAATGGATAGGGGGTGCATGCGTGGACGTGAGCGTACATGAGCGTGCGTGGACGTGAGTGTGCGTAGACATGTGCGTGCGTAGACATGTGCGTGTGTGGACATGTGTGTGGACGTGTGCGTGCATAGACGTGTGCGTGCGTGGATGTGTGCATAGAAGGATGTGTGTGTAGACGTGTGCGTGTGTGGACATGTGTGTGGACGTGTGCGTGCATAGATGTGTGTGTGCATAGACGTGTGCGTGCGTGGATGATGGGTGCATAGGTGGATGGATGGGTGCAACAAGGGATCAAGTGTCCTCTTGTTGTAGTCTCTGGGATCATAGTCATGGTGCACTGTATGACAGATCATTGTCATACAGTGCACCATAACTCTGACCCCAGAGACTGTAAGAAGAGGACACTTCATCCCTTGCTGCAGTCTCTGGATTGACCAGAGGCGATCGAGCGTCGTGGGACCTTCGTTGTGGACTACGTCGTAGGCGATCGTGCATCATGGGACCTTCGTTGTGGACTACGTCATAGGCGATCGAGCGTCGTGGGACCTTCGTTGTGCACTACGTCGGATCTTTATAATAAAGATGGAGTCCGAATTTTGTTTGTGTTTTTTTTTCAAATAAAAAGATTTTTCTCTGTGTGTATTTTCTGACTATTTACCAGAGATTCCTAATGGCGGGTCTAACATTGGCCCTATATTATGAATCTCGGGCTTAGTGCCAGCTGACAATAAAAAGCTGGCATTAAGCCCTTTATTACCCAGTTTGCCACCGGCACCAGGGCAACTGGAAGAGTCTGGGTACAGCGCCAGAAAATGGCGCTTCAATGAATGCGCCATTTTCTGGGGCGGCTGCGGGCTGCAATTCGCAGCATGGGGGGCCCAGAACGCTTGGGCCTCTCCATGCTGCGGATTCCAGCCCCCAGCTGCCTAGTTGTACCTGGCTGGACCAAAAATATGGCGGAGCCCCATGTCATTTTTTTTCTAAAATTAGTTCTAGAAGAAAAAAAAGGGCTTTGCTGTATTTTTGGTGGCCAGCCAGGTACAATGAGGCAGCTGGGGGTTGCTGGCAGTCCGTAGCTGCCAAGTTGTACCTGGCTGGACCAAAAATATGGCGGAGCCCTACGCCATTTTTTTTCTAAAATTAGTCCTAGAAAAAAAAAAATGGGCTTCGCTGTATTTAGATGCATAGTGAACACTTTGAACCCCCAGGTGCTTCACAAATTGATCCGTAAAAATGAAAAAAGAAAATTTGTGTGAAAACAAATGTACTTTTTCCTTCTTACGGATCAATTTGTGAAGCACCTGGGGTTCAAAGTGCTCACTATGCATCTAGATACATACCTTGGGGGGTCTAGTTTCCAAAATGAGGTCACTTGTGGGGTAGCTCAAATGTTTGGGTACACATGGGCTCTCCATACGCGACATGGTGTCCGCTAACAATTCCAATAGTTAGCGGACACCATGTCGCGTATGGAGAGCCCCTGTGTGCCTAAACATTGGAGCTCCCCCACAAGTGACCCCATTTTGGAAACTAGACCTCCCAGGGAACGTATCTAGATTAGTTGTGAACATTTTGAACCCCCAGGTGCTTCACAAATTCATCTGTAAAATTGAATAAGTACTTTTTTTCCACAAAAAATTTCTTTTTTTATTTTTACAGATTATTTTGTGAAGCACCGGGGTGTTCAAAATGCTCACCACCCATCTAGCTAAGTTCCCTGGGGGGTCTAGTTTCCAAAATGGGGTCACTTGTGGGGGAGCTACAATGTTTAGGCACACAGGGGCTCTCCAAACGCGACATGGTGTCCGCTAACAATTGGAGCTAATTTTTCAGTCAAATTGTTAGCGGACACTATGTCGCGTTTGGAGAGCCCCTGTGTGCCTAAACATTGGAGCTCCCTCACAAGTGACCCCATTTTGGAAACTAGAGCCCCCAGGGAACTTATATAGATGTGTGGTGAGCATTTTGAACCCCCAGGTGCTTCACAAATTCATCCGTAAAAATGAAAAAGTACTTTTTTTTCTACTAAAATTTTCTTTTAGCCTAAACTTTTTCATTTTCACATGGGGAACAGGATAAAATGGATGCTAAAAATTGTTGGGCAATTTCTCCTGAGTACACCGATACCTCATATGTGGTCATAAACCACTGTTTGGGCACACAGCAGGGCTCAGAAGGGAAGGAGCGCCATTTGACTTTTTGAACGGAAAATTAGCTCCAAAAGTCAAATTGCCCTCCCTCCCTTCTGAGCCCTGCCGTGTGCCCAAACAGTGGTTTATGACCACATATGAGATATCGATGTACTCAGGAGAAATTGCCCAACAATTTTTAGGATCCATTTTATCCTGTAGCCCATGTGAAAATGAAAGAATTGAGGCTAAAAGAACATTTTTGTTGGAAAAATTAAAATTACCATTTTTTCCTTCCACTTTGCTTTAGTTCCCGTGAAGCACCTGAAGGGTTAATAATCTTCTTGAATGTAGTTTTGAGTAGCTTGAGGGGTGCAGTTTTTGAAATGGTGTCACTTTTGGGTGTTTTCTGTCATGTAAACCCCTCAAAGGGACTTCAAATGTGATGTGGTCATAAAAAAAAATGGTTTTGTAAATTTTGCTGGAAAAATGTAAAATTGCTGATGAACTTTGAACCCATATAACGTCCAAACAAAATTTTTTTTTTTTCCCAAAATTGTGCTGATGTAAAGTAGACATGTGGGAAATGTTATTTATTAACTATTTTGTGGCACATACCTCTCTGGTTTAGCAGAATAAAAATTCATAATTTGAAAATTGCACAATTTTCAAAAATTTTGCCAAATCTTTAATTTTTTCACCAATAATCGCAAAAATTATTGACTTAAATTTAATACTAACATGAAGCCCAATATGTCACGAAAAAACAATCTCAGAATCGCTCGGATCCAATGAAGCGTTCCAGAGATATTACCTCATAAAGGGACACTGGTCAGAATTGACAAAAATGGCCTGGTCATTAGGGTCAAAATAGGCCCGGGGGTGAAGGGGTTAAAGCCACTCCTGCTGTTGTGAAGTACCAGGCCTCTGACCCCCTCAGGCACTAAGTGCATACAATCTATTCTAACATTCTCCAATTTCCCTTTAGCTTATTTTATAAATGTCACAAAATAAACAATTGCAGCTAGAAAAGCTTAACCCAAAAAACATATAAATCTGTCAGACATTTCAGTATTCCTGTATTCATTCATGCGTCATGGTCCGAGCATGCACTGCCTGTACTCAAACCGTAACACAGATGCGTGTGGAATAGCTCAAATTCCAGAAAGCTAGAGGCAAAGTCTAATATTACGTAAAATACAAAATGTAAAGGTAAAAACAAACATGATTCTACCGCACGAAGTAACATGTAAATTACCTCCATGAAGTGACAGGCAAGGGTACGATGCTCTCATCAAGTCCTTCAGTAAGCCATCTGCATGCTCCTGCTTGTCCACAAATATAATGACGGATCCCAATTCTTGATAATGCCCCAAAAGCTCAAGCAATTTAAGAAATTTCTTGTCCTCATCAATTACAACCTGGAGAAATAAGAACATTAAATGTCATATACAGCGCATGCATTACAACCACCGCCCAGAATGAACATCAAATAACATTTGTTAGTCTTTATCTGTATTCGTACTATGTATGATGCACTTGTTACTATGACATATATGTGATATAAAGTTCTCTAGGTTTAATAAGATTAAGAGAGACATTCTTACACCAAGGTCTGGTGTAGTGATGAGCAAGTATGATTAGTGATGGTCCAGTGCATGGGGCCACCGTGGTCCCCGCTGTGTTATTGACTTCCAGCTGCGGGACTGTACGACATGCGCTGCCGCTCAGTAACATGGGCCGTAAGTCAATAAGACAGTGGGGACTGGGGTGGCCCCATGCACTGGACCACCGGCAAGGTTAAGTGGTCGACAGTGCCGCGGGCCGCACAGTGAAGCCCCAGGGCAGCATGTGGCCCGAGGTCCGAGGTGTTTGAGAACCCTGTACTAGTGTATACTAACTGGGGAAAAGGGATTTTCTCTTCTACCCTGTACTCAATGAATTAGAATATCATCAAAAATCAATGTAATATTGTAATATTAGTGTATGAATATGTGTGTGTGAGTGAATGTGTGAATGTGATAGTAAATGTGTGAGTGAATGTGTGAGTCTGTGTGTATGTGTGAGTATGAATGTGTGTGAGAGTTTGAATGTGTGTATGAGAGTCAATGTGTGTGTGAGTGTGAATGTGTGTGTGAGTGTGAATGTGTGTGTGAGTGTGAATGTGTGTGTGAGTGTGAATGTGTGTGAGAGTGTGAATGTGTGTGTGAGTGTGAATGTGTGTGTGAGTGTGAATGTGTCAGAGTGTATGTGTAAAAAGAAGGTAGACTAGGTTGGGGACATCAGTACAAAAGGGGACCCAGATGGGGGGCATTACTACACTATGGGGGCCAGGATGGGGACATCACTACAAAAGGGGACCATCATGGGGAACATCACTACAAAAGGTGACCAACATGGGGAACATTACTACAAAAGGTGACAGCATGGGGGACATTACTACACTATGGGGGCCAGGATGGGGACATCACTGCAAAAGGTGACCTGCATGGGGGACATTACTACACTATGGGTGCCAGGATGGGGGACACTACTACACTATGGGGGCCAGGATAGGGACTGTTGTGAATTCATTGGAGCTCCCTCCGGTGGTTGTTGCTGGTGATGCAGCTAACTGTGTGGGCTTCACAGGTGATAGGATTGGCAATCTGATTCTTGGAGCATATATTGGTTGGAAGTGGTTCATTCCTTGCCAGTTGTCTTTTGTTCCTGGAGGAGTTCACATCTCTCTGGTTTCTTCTGCTCTGTGGAGATCTTTGCAAGATAAGTGAATGTTTTTTTTTTTTATATTTTGTGGCACACTTTTGTGTGCTTAAGGTTCTGCTTATGTTTTGTCTTATTCTGAGCTGTGGGTTTGCTATTTAGTGTGCATTTTTATTTATTTGCTCTCAGATAGGAAGTATTCTTCCTAGGAATTTTACCATTCACTATTATCTGTTATTTCCAGTTCTGCTGGCATTTGATTCATAGACGTCTGCAGATGTAGAGTTTGCTGAGTCTCAGTGACTCAGGGTAATTTTTGTAATATCTACTGTTGGTGGTTTTTTATAGTGTTTTATACTGACCGCAATAGAATTCTATCCTGTCTTTCCTATATAGCTAGTGTGGCCTCTTTTGCTAAACCTTATACGCTGCCTGTGTTTGTTTTTCCATCTCTTGTTTCCCAGTTAATATCTGTGGGGGGCTTGCTATTCTTTTGAGGTTCTGCTCTGAGGCAAGATAGCTTTTCCTACATCCATCTTTAGGAGCAGTTAGTTCTCCGGCTGTGCAGAGGTGTCTAGGTCTGGTTAGTTACATCCCGTGGCTACTTCTAGTTGCAGTGTGTAGTCAGGGATTGCGGTCAGTACAGTTACCAACGACTTCTACGGAATCTGAATGTTACTCCTGAGTCATCGGTTCAAAACAGGGGACATCACTGCAAAAGGGGATCAGGATGTGGATATTACTACAAAAGGGGATAAGTATGGGGGACATTACTACATTATGGGGCTAGGATCGGGGACATCACTACAAAAGGGGACATTACTACACTATGGGAGCCAGGATGGGGACATTACTACACTATGGGGGCCAGGATGGGGACATTACTACAAAAGGGCACCAGCATGGGGGACATTACTACACTATGGGGGCCAGGATGGGGACATTACTACAAAAGGGGACCAGCATGGGGGACATCACTACAAAAGGGTTCCAGCATGGGGGACATCACTACAAAAGGGGTCCAGCATGGGGACATTACTACACTATGGGGGCCAGGATGTGTACATCAGTGCAAAAGGGGATCAGGATGGGGACATTACTATATGATGAGGACCAGAATAGGGCATTACTACAAGATGGGGTCCAGGATGTGGCACATTACTATAGGATGGGGACCAGTATAGGGACATTACAATAAGAACGGGACCAAGCTGGAGACATTACTATGAGAAGATCAGGATTCGGACATTACTACATCGAGCAAAAAATTCTGGTATTACTAAAAATGTAACTTAGTCCTATAAGCAATGTGGCCCCCCAATATAATTTTTTTAATGTGCGGACCACTAACCCAGCCGAGTTTGAGACCCCTGCACTAGTATGTAGATAGATAGATTTATATATTAGTACAGGGATTTGCAAGTTTGAGATTGCTGCAGTTGTAGTGACCTGGAGAATACCGCTGCCAAGTTATTTTTACTGCACAATGAAAGTAATAAATACAAGACCCGAAAACCAGTAAATAATACAGTAAGATGAATCAACACCAACTTGTCCACAAAAAACAGGCCGTTATATGGCTACATTTGCACAAATTAATGGCTCCTCACCAAAGTGAAGGAAAAAAATAAAAATCAGCTGTCCCTTAAGGAGATAAGTGTTAATGAGGCTTTAGTTGCCTCCTTTCAGCAATGACATTATACTGGTTATAGCACAAACGCCATTGTATGTTAGACTGTGATAAAGATCTAGCGTGGATGAAAACGCATTTCATGAAGGCATTTCTCTTACATCAATTAATAGCTTTCCCCATCCCACTGTATCCCCACCCGCCCCTCGTAGACTGTGAGCCTTTCTGGACAGGATTTCTCCCCTCTTGTTTCTGTACAACCGAATTGTCAACATTTATTGTTACTTGTATTGTTACTATGCTACTTGTCCTAGTCTGCCCTTTTTAGCATGTAAAGTGCCATGGAATATAATAGCGCTATATAAATAAATAATAATAATAAAAAAAATGTATCACATTTTAAAGAGATCCAGTCAGCGTGATTTTGTCCCCGCTGGGAGATCAATGGCTCGTGAATGGCTCCTCCAGTGCTTGCAGCATTGCCAACAAATCTGCATCCCACTGAACATCAGAAATGCAGATATGTGAATGTCAGCAGTCACACAAACTACATCATCACAGCAACAGGGGGTCATCATCTGACCCCTCGCTGTCATGACAACCTATTGGCGCCCCGTGATTGATCGAGTTTCAGCGTTGCTGATGGCGGTAGGGAACGGTGCAATCCCCGCTGCCATAGGTTAGAGTTTGACAGCAGGATCTAACAGATTAACAGGCTCTCCGATCCACCCACCCCTGATAGCTGCACATGTTGGGTGATTAGATCAGCTGACATGTGCAGGGAATGATACGAGCTCCGCATGTCAGCTTATATCAAAGGGAGGGCCACAACCAAAGACTTACCGGTCATTGGTCGTGAAGGGGTTAAATGCAAGTATATAACATTTTTCAGTAAAATTTGGTTTACACTTTACTTTGAACAGGCTGTTAAAAAAAATTATATAAAAAAAAAAAAATCTATTTTCTTACCACATGCTGCTCCACGTCTGAACAAACAACGCTTCTTCCACCAACCTGGACCTCAATAGGCTTGTTTAATATCCTTCTTGCTAAAGCCTCCATGGCTCTTGGGAATGTAGCGGAGAACATCACAGTCTGTCTATCGGGTCTGACGCTGTCTATGATTCTCATAACCTGTCCAAAAGGACCAATAATGTATCACATGTATAATATTGGGTCATATATTTTTACACTTAATTTTTGGAGTTTCCCAAACAACAGCAAATGCAACACAATAACAAACATAAGCCACGTTTGAAACATCCACCAGTCTTTGGTGAAGCAGATCTGCCCAGAATAAGTCACTAATGATAAGTGAGTATACAGACTTAACACAAGCTCACAGCCGCTACTTCTTCAGTTAACAGTATTTGTAAGTTTTATGTCACTGACTATGTATGATAAGCTCATAACACTGGTGACATGGCAGACAAACTCCTGTGGTAAAAGAGGCAGACAAGAAAATTTGTTACCCTTCCCCCACTGAATTACAATGGGGAACAGAAAGCTGCAGACAATTACCTATCAAAACTGGTTCAGGATCCAACAAGAGGGGCGCTGCTAGAATTAACCAACAGGCTGGACTACACATCAAATACACTGGTTGGGGGTCACTTGGGTAATAGTGATCACAAAATAATAACTTTTCATGTATCCTTTAAGATGTATAGTAGAGGGGCTACAAGGACACTAAACTTCAGGAAGGCAAATTTCCAATGGTTGAGAGATGATCTTAGTGCAATAAACTGGGACGATGTCTTGAGACATAAAAGTACACATTTAAATGGAGAGAGACAGCACCACATACCAAACGGGATTCTTTGCAACTTCTTTATTCCAGCACCCCAGTGCTGGAATAAAGAAGTTGCAAAGAATCCCGTTTGGTATGTGGTGCTGTCTCTCTCCATTTAACTGTTTATTGACTGGGATGACTACCTGGTAGGACAGGCACCACAATGGAGGTTTGATTAGCCTCATTTACTGTGGGTGCTGCAGGCTTTGTATTTATTATAAAAGTACACGTCACGTAACCACTTCTCAGCACATGACTTGGGGTTGCACCTGCAAGGGTTTATCTATTTCCTCTCACTGAATCCCAGCACTCAATGTCTGTCCTATGCTGAAAAGGGAGCATCAAGCACACCCCGACTCAGACCACGCACCCACTTCACACATGCTGCCACCACTCACCAGATTTGGGGGGGGGGGGAACGATGAGTCCCCCTAAACTAAGACTATCGGACAATCAACAAAATCACACCCTCTCTAGGGTTATGGGTTCTTTAGAGCAGGGGTCCTCAACCACCGGTGCGCAAACCGAGACGTGGGGGGTCTTTTTGCCGGTCCGCGGTGTACTGCCGGCTTTCCCGCCCCCCTGTGACATCCCCGCCCACCGCACCCCTCACTTCCAGCACTACCCCTCTGAGCTGAGGTCTCTGCCTCAGCTGTGTGTGTAGATGTACGAGGGGAGCTGTCGTACATGTGCTTCCCTCGTACAACTAAGCAGCTAAGGCAGAGACGTGGCCGGAGTTTCATATCTCACGCTATTTCCAAGCGCATCACGTGACGCGGGCTTCCGCATCACGTGATGCGCTCGGAAACAGCGCAAGATATGAAAATACTCTAGCCACGTCTCTGCCTCAGCTGCTTAGTTGTACTGCTAGCAGGAGAGGTGAGCGTCAACTGAAGAGCCTCTGTGTGTGTGTGTGGGCAATAACTGTGTGTGGGGGGGTTATACAAGGGGCAATGACCATGTGGGGGGCTATTCAGGGGTCCGTGTCTCTGTGTGGTGGGTTATACAAGGGGCAATGACTGTGTGTCTGGGGTATTCAGGGGTCAGTGTGTGGGGTTATACAAGGGGCAATGACCGTGTGTGGGGGTATACATGGGTCAGTGTGTGTGTGGGGTTATACAAGGGGCAATAACTGTGTGTGGGGGTATTCAGGGGTCAGTGTGTGTGTGTGTGTCTGTGTGGGTTATCCAAAGGGCAATGACTGTGTGTGAGGGGTATTCAGGGGTCAGTGTGTGTGCGTGTGTGGGGGGGGGGTTATACAAGGGGCAACAACTGTGTGTGGGGAGTATTCAGGGGTCAGTGTGTGTGAAGTGAATTGCACAGGGGGCAGTAAGTCTGTGTGGGGGGTTATAAAGGGGGCAGTGTGTGTGGGGGGAGAATTTATGCTATATGGAGGGCTATGACGCAGCATTAAACTATGAAGAGCTGTGATGCTGCATGATATTATATGGAGGGATATGACGTTGCATTATATTATATGGATGCATATGAGGTTGCATTATACTTTATGAGGGCTGTGACACTGCATTATACTATATGGAGGGATGTGAGGCTGCATTATATTATATGGATGGCTATAAGGTTACATTATACTTTATGGAGGGCTGTGACATTGCATTATACTATATGGAGGGCTGTGATGCTTCATTATACTATATGAAGGGCTGTGAGGCTGCATTATATTATATGGAGAGCTGTGCCACCGCATTATACTATATGGAGGGCTGTTAGGGGATATTATGGACTGCATGGGGTTGATGGGGATATTGTGGGCTGCAAGGGAATGACGGGGATACCATATTGGGGGGATGGAAAAATAAGATATTCCCTGAAAATAAGATGTAATGCATCTTTCGGGGAAACAGGGTACTAAGCCCAACCCCTTCTTCATAGCTCCACCCCATAAGTTCAAAGCCCTGCCCCACTGGGCCCCAGAAAAATGGTCTTGCATGAAGCTGGTCCTCGGTGCAAAAAAGGTTGGGGACCCCTATTTTACAGCATACAAGGTTCAGACTTATTAAAGTTTTAATCTTTAATATTAAAGGTACAGTGCTTACAAGAAAAGATATAGAATGGAAATAAAAAGTGACATAAAAATATGCAAAATAGGGATTTTTGTGTACTCACCGTAAAATCTGAGTTCATCATTGGGGACAGAGGACCATGGGTGTATGCTTTTCTGCCACTAGGAGGACACTAAGTAAACAAACAATTCAAGTCCTCCTCCGCAGTATACACACCCACCCGCAGGAAGTAGGAGAATCAGTTTAGTACTAAAGCAGTAGGAGGACATGCTGACGTAATAAGGTACAGAAGACTTAAACTAAAGCCATGCGTAGACCCGTGAGGGTCACTAGGGCAGGTGCTGTGTCCCACAATGAAGAACCCGGAGAAAAGGATTTTACGGTGAGTACACAAAAATCCCCGTTTCTCCTTCGCATTATTGGGGGACACAGGACCATGGGACATCCAAAAGCAGTCCTTGGGTGGGAACAGATTAAAAACTTGAGCATATTACATATAGCAAGCTCCAGCTGCTTACAAGTGTGTGCTGCCGCTTGTAGGATTTTCCTACCTAAGCTTGCCTTTTGTTATGGATGTTGTAGTGTTTTGTGAAGGTGTACACACCGGACCAAGTTGCTGATTTGCAAACTTGTGATGCCGAGGCCTGATGTCTAATGGCCCATGAGGCGCTTTCCCCCCCGATCGAGTGGGGTGTACCTTTATCACTGCTGGTATAGGTCTGTTTCTGAAACGGTAAGACACTTGGATTGCAGAACGAATCCACCTGGCTATTGTGGATTTTGATGGTGCCATTCCCTTTCGGTGTCCTTCTGGAATGATAAACAGTGTTTTGGTTTTGCTGAAGGGGGCTGTTCGAGAAATGTACCATCTGGGGGCACATACGAGGTTTAGGGTGTGGAGTGCTTTTTCAAACTGCTGCACTGGTGTAGGATATAGTGAGGGTAGGGCGATGTCCTCGTTGAGATGGAAGTGGGAGACCGCCCTGGCCAGGAATGATTGAGATGGTCCAAAGACTACCTTATCTCGATGGAAGGATAGATAAGGAGGGCATCAGGATAGGGCGGCTAGCTTGGATATGTGCCCGATTGATGTGATGGCTAGCAGGAAGACGACTTTCCAAGAAAGATGGCTTAGGGAGACGGCTTGTAGTGCTTCAAACGGGGCTTCTGTAGAACCCTAGGGCTAAGTTTAGGACCCAGATGTCAATGGGTGTTTTATATTGGGGTAGAGTGTGAATGACTCCCTGAATTACAGTTTTAACTTAAGGCCTTGTCGCAATCCTGCGTTGGAATAATACAGATAGGGCGTAGATCTGGCCTTTGAAAGAACTGAGAGCCAAGCCAGAGTCCAGGTCTGGAATTTTAGGATTGTTGGAATGGTGAAACTAATCGGGTACCGTCACGATCTTCGCGCAACTAGAAGATGATTTTTCAAGTACGGTGATAGGTGCATGCTGACATTGGTTTCAAATGGTCAATGTCCAAGCTGAGCGTACGAGTGTTAGGAGGGACCTTACTACGAGCACAGTGTGCTGACGTATGCCCTGAAGCAGTAAACTAGTTTGGGGTAGATTGTGCGAGTGTTAACGTGTAGAGATATTTTTTAGGGGGGGGGGGGGGGATTGGGAGTCAGACAAGGGTACGGGTTGACTGCCTAGCAGAGAACTGAGCATCGGGGGGGCGTGTCCTGGCGCAGCACATGCAGGACGCGTGAGACCGGAGCTCCGGCACCTAAGCCCTGATAAACGGCATTATCACCAGCTTCCAGCCTCCGTACCGGCTCCTAGACAGAGGCACCCGCTGCTACTCACCCGGGGGTACGTTACCATGCCGAGACAATCGCTCCGGAGCAAGGAGCGGCCGCCCAAGGTAACAGACTTCTTCTCCAGCCCGGCCCCACCAGCCCGATCTAAAATGGCGACGGCTCCATCTTCAGTGGCGCGCTCCCCACACTCAGACCGGGCCTCTAACAGCCCGAGAGCGGGAGGTGAGGAAAACGATAATAACACCCCAGTTACTATGGGTGCTCTGAGGGGCCTGCTTGAATCCCTACATAGATCTATTAAGACTGACATTAAGGACAGCATTAGGGAACTTAGAGAAGATATGGCTGCTATGGGGGAGCGCACTCACCACCTTGAATCTAAAATGGCGGAGTTTGCCACAGCTCATAATGAGCTTGCTGACAGCTACCAGGGAGTGGAGCAAGACATTAAAGATCTGAGAGCTATTTCTTGGGATTTGGAGGATAAGCTGAGGAGAAATAACTTAAAGATCAGAGGTATCCCAGAGACTGCTGGAGAGGAGGATGTTACTGAAATAGCACACGCTTTTTTCTGCTTTTTGCTACCGGATATCCCTGCCAAAGACCTTATGCCTGATAAAGCCTATAGACTGCCGAAACCCCAAAACATCAAGCAAGATTTACCCAGAGATGTGCTGGTTTGTCTGAGCTCCCCCAGGCCAAGAGACTTAATTCTACACATGATGAGACAGCACCCTCAAGACAAGGGGACTTATAAAGGGTGGCAAACATACCCTGACTTATGCCAAGGAACTCTAGCGCGACGTAGAGACTTTGCCCCACAATGCAAAATACTCCGTGAAAGGGGCATACAATACTCATGGGGCTCACCAGTTAACGTGTCGTTTAGATACAAGGGAAGCAGACACATCTTTACCTCGCCCTCCAAGCTCAGAGCGGCTATTGGAGTATGGAACTTACAACGTTCCCCTGCCTCGCCATCGGTGGCGGATGGGAACCAAAGAAGAAATGCAGACAGCCCTCACAACTCCCAGGGGGCTGGGGATTGAACCTATACGGACATTATGGGGTCTTAGAGTGTCGGTTAAGATGTTTTCCAGGCCTAAGCTTCCGGTTGCTTAGACCGAGGGTTTGTGAGTAGACCGCCACGTCATCACCATTGTGGCTGCTTTTGCTCACATATAAGTTCCCCCACACCCAGGCCCTTACTGTGTGCAGGAGGGTTTCTGGTTTGTTGATATTGTTTTTATATGTGTATTTCCTTTTTTCTTTTTTATATATTCTTGATTCTACTTGTTTTTACCTTCTTTCCCTCACAATCAGATCCTACCCCTCCCCCCTCCCTCCCCCTTCTATACTCAGGAACTAAGACGTTTACTTTTGCAGCGGTACAGTTACCGCCTTAGAAGAAAATAGCAGTTTATCTGTTTTTGTAGGATTTTAAGCTAGTCAGATATTGATTCAGTTATTTAACAACAATGAGTATATCAATGGGTTCACTGAATGTAAATGGCCTCAATGCTCCCTGTAAACGTACGACCCTTTGGCAACATCTGAAAAAAACGCAACATGAGGTGGTCTTTTTGCAGGAGACTCATCTGTTGGAAAAAGATCAACCTAGACTGGCCTCAACCCTGTACCCAACGCAATTTTTAGCAGGAGGGGCCGTAAAAAAAGCCGGGGTGGCCATTCTGATTCACAAATCGGTGGCATTTAAGTTGATTAACAAAGTGTCTGACCCAGAGGGCAGATACATGATTGTAGTTTGCCTCATCAATGACAAACCTTTCACTCTAGTCTCGATATATGGACCGAACGTTGGCCAGATAAGGTTCCTGAGGTCGGTTTTACCCAAGATTTTCTCAGAGGCACAGGGGGGTAAGATTGTAGCGGGAGACTTTAACATTCCGATGAACAAACAATTAGATTGCTCAAAGTCATCCACTTATCGGTCAGAGCTGGGGCCTGTGGCCTCCACGTATAACCTACATGATGTCTGGAGGTATATGCATTCAGACGAAAGAGACTACACTTTTTTTTCAAATCGCCATAGGTCACTAAGCAGACTCGACTATTTCCTGATTGATGACACGGTGCTGCAGAAATGCTTACAGGCCGATATAGGATCCATCACGTGGTCAGACCACGCCCCGGTCTCAATCAGGATAGCCGACTCTGAAGCTACTCGCCCGCCAGCCTACTGGAGGTTGAATACCCATCTCCTGACCTCCCCTTTTAATGCTGATCAAATTTCCAAAGCCATCAAAATGTACTTTGAGGAAAATACAACTTCTGACATATCTCCAGACACCTTGTGGTTCGCCCATAAGGCTGTTCTTAGAGGCCACCTCTTGAAAATGGCGGCTATAGCTAAAAGGGAACGTAATCAGAAAGTAACTACACTTTTGGATAACATTAAAAAACTAGAGACCAGGCAGAGAAACATGGCACTGACCACACAACTCCCCGAATTACTGAGTGCCAGACGGGAGCTCAGAGCTCTCTTTCTGGTACAGGCGGAACACCAGCTTAAAAAATCTGGGGCGAAGTTCTATGGCATGGGAGACAGGGCCGGAACACTGTTAGCTAGGAGAGTAAAAAAGAGGGAACTTCAGGCGAAGATACCCTTTATACGGAGAGGAGATGGAACAACGGTTCGAAACCCCACTGCAATTGCAAACGAATTTGGGGCTTATTACAGCTCTTTATATAACTTACGAGATTCTGACACAGTACCCCAACCGTCAGCAGACACTATCAAAGCTTTCTTGGATAGAGCCAAGCTCCCTACTCTCACAGTGGAACAACTTAAATTTCTTAATACGCCCTTCACTGAGCAAGAGATCTTGGGGGTTATGGCTTCCTCCAAGAAAAGCTCTGCCCCGGGCCCCGATGGATTTTCTTTCCAGTACTATTCCACCTTTTCACAACAACTGACCAAACCCCTGTTAGATTTGTTCAATTTCTGGAGAGGGGCTGGGGCTATTAAAAGAGAAGGACTAGAGGCAATTATAACCACTCTCCCCAAACCTGGCAGGTCACCTGACTCTCCGGGCAACTTCCGTCCAATTGCACTATTAAATTGTGATGTCAAGCTATACGCTAAAATTTTAGCCAATAGGCTTGGAGAAGTCTTGCCCACCCTGATTGGGATGGAGCAGGTGGGATTTGTCCCGGGGAGACAGGCCAGTGACGGAACGAGGAGACTGGTGGACTTGCTGGAGATCATGGAGAGGGAGGGTGCTCCCGGTGCATTCCTGTCTCTTGACGCAGAGAAAGCGTTTGACAGGGTGCACTGGGGGTACCTCCAGGAGGTACTCCGAAAGTTTGGAATAATGGGGGATTTCCAGAGAGCCATTATGGCTCTTTATTCCTCTCCCTGCGCTTCGGTCAGGGCATCGGGATTCATGTCCTCCACATTTGATGTTTCTAATGGAACCAGGCAAGGATGCCCCCTCTCCCCGTTGATTTTTGCCTTGGTAATGGAACCTTTGGCAGCGGTGGTGAGGGGGGACCCTGGAATTCGGGGAGTGGAGGTGGGACCCGTGGAGCATAAGATAGGGCTTTATGCCGATGATGTGGTCTTCATGTGCTCCCACCTCCCCTCCACGATTCCGAGAATTTTGAAGGTTCTGGAGGAGTTCTCCCTCGCCTCATATTACAAGCTAAATATGACTAAGTCTTCCTTCTACCCGATCAATCTCACCGGCTCTGATCAGAGACATTAGAGGACACTTCTTTGTCTGGGCGGAGGGGGGATTCTCCTATTTAGGACTCTATATAACTAAATCTAAAACAATGGTACGACACAACTTTGAATTACTACACAAACATGTGAAAACAGAATTGGACAAACATTCTGGACTTTTCCTGTCGTGGATGGCCAGAATCCAAATTATTAAAATGATCTATCTACCCAAGATCTTGTATCTACTGAGATGTCTCCCCCTCCTTTTCCCGAACAGGCTCTTGCGGGCGATGCAAGCGACTTTGGGGTGCTTTATCTGGCAGGGTAAACCACACCGGGTGGCGGGTAGGACTCTCTCTCTACATACATCAATGGGAGGATTGGGGGTCCCGGACATCCATTCCTACCACAAAGCAATCCACTTGGAAGCAGCTAGACAGTGGTGGGCACAGGAGCAGTCTTCCCTATGGCATCAGGTTGAGGCCTTCTTTGCCCCGGCGCGCTCTACACGGCTATTGCTCGAGATTAATCTAATGAGAAACTACCGAGTACCAAATGGTTTGTCCTCGATGCGGGCCTTATTGGATGTTTGGGTCAGAGAGAGCAGAGAATTATTGCCCTTTTTATACAGATATATTTCTATAGATGCGGTGGAACGATCTGTTGACTTCCTGTCCCTTCGCTCCTGGAAAATGAAGGGTGTCCTCATGCTGAATCAAATTATGAACGGGGGGGTTTTGAGGTCATTCTCGGAGTTGATGGATGACTTCGACATTCCCAAGAGCAACTTCTTTAAGTATTTGCAAGTGCGACACTTTCTGTCCTCTGTCTCCCTGCCTGTTACGCCCCAGGAAGCTTTCAATAGCACTATACAAGCTTTCTTTAAAGCAAGGGGCAGTAGTTCTGGGGGGGTCTCTACTATTTACAAGGCTCTACTGAACTTGCACTCTAGACATAAACTGCCTTTCATGATCAAGTGGGAGGGTGATTTGGGATTTTCAGCGCCTCTGGAAACATGGCAAAAAGCGGCCTCTCATGCATCTCTCTACTCGTCCTGCATAAATCATATGGAACAGGCCAAGAAACTCCAACTCCACTGGTATCTGACACCGGACCGGATGGCCAAATTTGGAAACAAGGGCCTCTCTCATTCCGGTACATGTTGGCGTGGCTGCCCACTCGTAGGGTCCCCCGCCCACATCTGGTGGGAGTGTCCGGTTATTAAACCCTTTTGGGTAAAAGTGGAGGGGTTGCTTGGCACACTTACAGGATTGCCCCTAACTTTAGAAGCTCCTGTCGCCTTACTGGGATTGGGTCTTGACCTCCTTCCTAGGCCTATCAGACCAATAGTTACTAATATCTTAATAGCGGCGAGATTGTGTGTGGCTTCCATGTGGAAATCAATCAGCCCTCCAGCTATGTCAGACTTAATTAACAGACTAAATTTACATTTTCAGTATGAACTTATACTAGCTCATGATCTTTCTAAGAGAAACAAAGTTTTGACTTGGTGGGACCCCTGGGAACAATCCGTTCATAACACTGTCCAGGTATCTGGTTGATTATACTAACGATGTTCTTTGTATGGGCTACACTGTATTGCTGCGATACTTATTTTCTTCCAGCCTTGTTGTTCCAATCCCTCTTTCCCGCCTTCCCTGATCGTTCCTCTATTACCCCCCCCCCAGTTTATGTGATCTTATTCTTATGATTTTCTGTACGTTCTTGTGATTTCATTCTTGTTTTGAGGTTGATATATTGTCATTTCTGCACTCAATAGTGATCCTGAGTCTGTTTTGTTTTGTTCCTTTAAAGTATATGTATACCTGCGAGTGTATGAAAAAAGTTTTTCAATAAAAATATAATGGTTAAAAAAAAAAGAACTGAGCATCGATCACAGTTAGACAAAAATAACTGCCTAGGATGTGGTAGGTGGTGATCTAGGGTCTAGGTTTCCGTGAGTAGGAAGCTCCGATTTACCAAAGGTGAAGTCCTGGATCTAGCTGAGCTACAGGAAGACGGTAGATTACCTTGAGTGTGTGGACATTAGACACGTTGGTGGCGTTGCCACTGTACTTTAGTTAGGACCTTTCAAGAGAATCTGTATGAAGGGACTTTGCACATGGTGGCGAGTGATCCAAGCTTTGGGGGGACTTTCTAAGAGGCAAACCATATTCACATTAGGGGAAAGTATGTCTAGCTCTGATGCCTGTGAATTTGCACCTCACTTGATTATAGTCAAGTTGAATTGACCAACAACCCGAAGGTTGAGACGTTGACGACAGTAGCAATTACTAATCGTGTTATAAGTTTCCACCTAGGTTATATTAGGAGTGGAAATAAGGCACTTATCTGATTTATTATTTTATTGTGGTTAAAGAGTCAAAAGGTATGGCGCTGTCCTGCTAGATGCTAAGTAGGGTGCTCTGTTTTCTGTGAAAATGAGTGAGAGGTGTGAGTATAGAGGTACAACATACCCAACAGAGTGCCTGGATCCATGGATCCATCTTGGCTGGAGGGGGGCACCTCATTAGGCGCGGTTTCCTCATGTGTGGACATCAGAGACCTTGATGGGTTTGCGACTGTAGCTTGCATGAAGAGAGTTTGCTTCTGCTGTAGTCTATCTGAGCTCTGGTTGAGGAGGTCAGATTACCTGTAATGCTCTGTAAAAGAGAAGAGTTAAGAGGCGACAGGCTGGCATGGATACTGAAGTAGTGACTTTGCAGACTATCCTGTGATAATGATGTAGCTGTGAGTCTAAAAGTGTCACGGTGCAGTAGTTAGCAGCCCAGATTTAATGGAATGGGGCGAGAGTCGTAAGTCACCTTGTGGTCGTGTAGCAAATACAGTGCCTACAAGTAGTATTCAACCCCCCGCAGATTTAGGTGGTTTGATAAGATGCAAATAAGTTAGAGCCTTCAAACTGCAAACGAGAGTAGGATTTATTACCAGAAGCATAAATCTTACAAACCAAAAAGTTATGTTGCTCAGTTGAATTTTAATATATTTTAAACATAAAAGTGTGGGTCAATTATTATTCAACCCCTAGGTTTAATATTTTGTGGAATAACCCTTGTTTGCAATTACAGCTAATAATCGTCTTTTATAAGACCTGATCAGGCCGGCACAGGTCTCTGGAGTGATCTTGGCCCACTCCTCCATGCAGATCTTCTCCAAGTTATCTAGGTTCTTTGGGTGTCTCATGTGGACTTTAATCTTGAGCTCCTTCCACAAGTTTTCAATTGGGTTAAGGTCAGGAGACTGACTAGGCCACTCCAACACCTTGATTTTTTCCCTCTTGAATCAGGCCTTGGTTTTCTTGGCTGTGTGCTTTGGGTCGTTGTCTTGTTGGAAGATGAAATTACGACCCATCTTAAGATCCTTGATGGAGGAGCGGAGGTTCTTGGCCAAAATCTCCAGGTAGGCCGTGCTATCCATCTTCCCATGGATGCGAACCAGATGGCCAGGCCCCTTGGCTGAGAAACAGCCCCACAGCATGATGCTGCCACCACCATGCTTGACTGTAGGGATGGTATTCTTGGGGTCGTATGCAGTGCCATCCAGTCTCCAAACGTCACGTGTGTGGTTGGCACCAAAGATCTCGATCTTGGTCTCATCAGACCATAGAACCCTGAATCAGTCTGTCTCAGAGTACTCCAAGTGATCATGAGCAAACTGTAGACGAGTCTTGACATGACGCTTTGAAAGTAAAGGTACCTTACGGGCTTGTCTGGAACGGAGACCATTGCGGTGGAGTACGTTACTTATGGTATTGACTTAAATCAATGTCCCCACTGCCATGAGATCTTCCCGGAGCTCCTTCCTTGTTGTCCTTGGGTTAGCCTTGACTCTTCAGACAAGCCTGGCCTCGGCACGGGAGGAAACTTTCAAAGGCTGTCCAGGCCGTGGAAGGCTAACAGTAGTTCCATAAGCCTTCCACTTCCGGATGATGCTCCCAACAGTGGAGACAGGTAGGCCCAACTCCTTGGAAAGGGTTTTGTACCCCTTGCCAGCCTTGTGATCCTCCACGATCTTGTCTCTGATGGCCTTGGAATGCTCCTTTGTCTTTCCCATGTTGACCATGTATGAGTGCTGTTCACAAGTTTGGGGAGGGTCTTAAATAGTCAGAAAAGAGATAATTAATCCACACATGTGAAGCTCATTGTTCTTTGTGCCTGAACTACTACTTAATACTTTATGGGGACCAAACAGAATGCTGGTGGTTTGAGGGGTTGAATAATAAATGACCATCTGAATTAACTTTTAACGCTTTAAAAAAAAAAAAATAAATAAATAAAAAAAAATCTTTTTGGCTGCAGTGCATTTCCCACTTCCAGGCTGATCTACAGTCCAAATGTCACAATGCCAAGTTAATTCCGCATGTGTCAACCAGCTAAATCTGCAGGGGGTTGAATACTACTTTTAGGCACTGTATATAGTATAGTAGGTATATATTATTTCTGAGAAACAAATAGTGAGCCAAGCACACAGTGAACAAGTCTGTAGGACAGTGTTTACACCACCGCATTCCCTGATGAAGGCACATAGCAGGCTCTGAAATGCGTTGGATGGATTCAATAGACTTCAAGTAACTGAAGATTTGGGCTTAGAGTCTTTTGGAGCAGCGCGTACCAACAACACACTGTCCCCTTTGAATCTTTACATACCACAGTTAGATAATTTATACAAAGGAGGAGGGTCCAGCTTTGGGATAAAGGGCAGAGTCTCCTGATCACTGTATTCGTCACTTGTACGATGCCAAAGGGCAGACTGACCTGGCTACTGGATATGAGACAGGTCTCAACGAAGCAGGCATGATTAGAGCTGCAGAGAAGATGTGGTATGTGAATTCCTGGTTCACTGGCAGGTGGGGCAGATCTCATAAGGCCGTTGAAGTAGATGGCTACAGAATACATGGCAGTGGTGTTTTCTGCACACGTTAGAGCGGGTAGACCCATGGGTCAATGCTGCAGTCAGATAGACCGATCCTGCAAGTTGGAGATGTGCACTGAAATGTGCACTGGATAGAGTTGCGGATCTTTTAAGGCGGTGAGACAGACAGGTATGGGAGGTTTGGAAGCTGGATGCCTTGCTCATTGGTAAATTGGCTGATTTTGTAGGTTAATCCTGCAGACCGTTCTGTGGTGTATGCAGTTAACTACACTGGATAGTTGTGCAGATACCATAACTCGGCTTTCTTGCCCCGTGACTAGGGTGGCTAATGTCATAAATTATACTTTGCAGCAATTATATGTCGTCAAGTGCTTGGGATGTGTTGTAGATAATTTTTCGATTTTAAAAGGGCATTTTGTTTGTTTCATTGGCCATGCTTGGCCCGTAGTGCTTCCTGTATTATCATGTCATCATGTTAACTGTTGTCTGTGACCGTTGGTAACTAAGTTGGAGCTGTGCTCTTTTAACCTTAGCATATGTGCTGCCCAATGCACGTAAAGGGCATTTGTGTATGTGGGGCACGGTGTAGGAAGCAGGAACTGCTACTATATGGTATATGGCCGTTAACTTAAGCCTACTGAGCAGTGAGCAGAGAGAATAGTCAGTGTTGCTGCAGAATGCAATGGATGGTCGTTCTAACCACTGGTAGTGGACAGATTCCATAGCCGCATTGAGGGCCTGTATGCAGGACTTGTAGGATCTGGCTCACTGTAAACAGAATGGAGTTTGCAATGCACTGTATATGACCGCTGTACGGTACTAGATTAGTGATGGGCCTGACTCACTGAGTAGTGAACAGGTAATGGTTACTACCAGTGGCGTAACGTGCAACTCATGGGCCCCGATGCAACAACTCTAATGGGGCCGCCAATTATTGCAAATCTTTAATAGCAATAGTCTCTTTCTATAGGCCAATGGGGACCTTTGGGGCCCCCCTAGGCTCCAGGGCCCGGGTGCGATACCAACCCCTACACCTATTGTAGTTACGCCCCTGGTTACCACTGCAGGATGTTGAGTGGTAACTTGGGTAATTCTGACTCACTTGATAGTGAGACAGATCCTGTTCACCGCTGTAACACGGCTGTGGCTTGTTCGATATTTCTGCACACTGATAGGATTGCAGATATCACGATTTAGTTTTTTGGGTGGTTGTAGCAGTGCAGGTCCTGTAACATGCTGTGATGGGCACATGTGAGATGGTGTGTCCGTCCTCTAAAGGAATCACCTATGTGCAGTGGCCATACATTATACCCCTTTAGCATTGCGCCCATCCTTAGCATATGGGTGTAAGGTAGTTGACTGGAGGCCCATGGAGGATATAAGGTAATATGTATTTTGTAGTGAGACCCTTATCCTGGGGTCAAATGTATGACCTTCAGGTCAGTCACAAACTAGAGTGTTAGCTCACTATTTCACTGGCTATATAGTGCAACACAGTGCAGTGCTGTGAGGAGATGCTTCCTTGAGCCACTCTCTCCTGCACGGACACTTTAGTCTGTCCTGTGTCTCCAGAAGGTTAACGCTTTGGGGATCTGGCAGGGATGTGGTCTTGCTAGTGAGTACAGGCAAAAAATAAAAAAGGTTAAAATGAGGAAAACATGGGCCTGGCTGCAGAAGGAAAAACATGGAGGCGACTCACCGCATTGCCTTCTGGTGATGATTGTGGAGATCGGAGCCCTTGAGGGATCCGTCGCCCTTAAATGGAACTCGGGCACTGGGTGTAGGTTATCCCTGCACTCAGGGCTGGCCTTAGGCTGAATGGCACCCTGTGCAAATTTGTCTTTTGGTGCCCCCACCCCTCTGTATTCTCAAAACACATTAACGTGCTGCCATCTATCTCAACATCAGGGTCTCGTGATGTGCTGCTGTCAGTCAGGAGGTGGCGGGAATTTCCATAGAAAATGTTAAAATTAAACCATCAGTCTTTTCTCACATGTAAAAAATGGACTTCTAAATGAGGCTGTAGCTATCTAATATGTATGTGGGGCTTAAAGGGGTTTTCTGAAAAGTTGTGTTCCCAGGTGCAGTTGTTTTAATGAAGAAAAAAAAATGATCTTGCACACCTTCCCAGATTCAACACTGAGTCTTTGCCCCCACTGTATCTGTATTACTCTGTAAACCGCTTTTCCGATGCGCTGTGCAATAGCGCTTATCTGGGACTTGTGTGTGCAAACAGCGGCTGCACTATGCTTCAGGTATCCATAGAGACATATAGGCAGCCGGTTACACGCTGTCATCGCTATGTGCTGCGCCTGCCAGAGACTACGTTTTTGATGGATTCGTCAGCTTATAAACACAAATTAGACCCTAGCCTAGTGTTCCCTTAATGTTATCATGCCCCTGTGGCTGTGAGTGACATGGTTTACAAGAGCAGCATCACCACCATCTCTGCACATCTCTGCCTCCTGTGATGAACGCAGTGCGAATGTCTGCACCCGGCTTCATCAGAACACCATGCAGGCTCAGGGGGCAGAGCCGACATGGAGGACACGGCGCAGGCTTAGGGGGGCAAAGCCGACATGAAGGAAACGGTCAGGCTCAGGGGGGCAGAGCCGACATGAAGGAAACGGTCAGGCTCAGGGGGGCAGAGCCGACATGAAGGACACGGCCAGGCTCAGGGGGGCAGAGCCGACATGAAGGACACGGCCAGGCTCAGGGGGCAGAGTCGACATGAAGGACACGGCCAGGCTCAGGGGGCAGAGCCGACATGAAGGACATGGCGCAGGCTCAGGGGGGCAGAGCCGACATGGAGGACACGGCGCAGGCTTAGGGGGGCAAAGCCGACATGAAGGAAACGGTCAGGCTCAGGGGGGGCAGAGCCGACATGAAGGAAACGGTCAGGCTCAGGGGGGCAGAGCCGACATGAAGGACACGGCCAGGCTCAGGGGGGCAGAGCCGACATGAAGGACACGGCCAGGCTCAGGGGGGCAGAGCCGACATGAAGGACACGGCCAGGCTCAGGGGGGCAGAGCCGACATGAAGGACACGGCCAGGCTCAGGGGGGCAGAGCCGACATGAAGGACACGGTCAGGCTCAGGGGGGCAGAGCCGACATGAAGGAAACGGTCAGGCTCAGGGGGGCAGAGCCGACATGAAGGACACGGCCAGGCTCAGGGGGGCAGAGCCGACATGAAGGACACGGCCAGGCTCAGGGGGCAGAGTCGACATGAAGGACACGGCCAGGCTCAGGGGGGCAGAGCCGACATGAAGGACATGGCGCAGGCTCAGGGGGCAGAGCCGACATGGAGGACACGGCGCAGGCTTAGGGGGGCAAAGCCGACATGAAGGAAACGGTCAGGCTCAGGGGGGGCAGAGCCGACATGAAGGAAACGGTCAGGCTCAGGGGGGCAGAGCCGACATGAAGGACACGGCCAGGCTCAGGGGGGCAGAGCCGACATGAAGGACACGGCCAGGCTCAGGGGGGCAGAGTCGACATGAAGGACACGGCCAGGCTCAGGGGGGCAGAGCCGACATGAAGGACATGGCGCAGGCTCAGGGGGGCAGAGCCGACATGGAGGACACGGCCAGGCTCAGGGGGGTAGAGCCGACATGGAGGACACGGCGCAGGCTCAGGGGGCAGAGCCGACATGAAGGACACGGCCAGGCTCAGGTGGGCAGAGCCGACATGGAGGACACGGCGCAGGCTCAGGGGGGCAGGGCGGACATGGAGGACAGACAGGCCGGAGATTTGCACACTTGGCGCTAAGGTCTGCCTGAGTCCTGTGTCACTGCTCCTTCACTGGGCACAGCGTCCTGATGAAGCTGAGGGGGTCACACCGGGTGACCACACATTGTCAGGGAGGAAGAGATTGTCACCACAAATATGATGCACAATTGTCACCATGTGCATGGACACATACATACATCACCACACACACACACCAATCATAGATACACACATCACGTCACCACTTACATACATCACCATGGGCATGGACACATGCATGCACATACATCAAAACATACACAGATGCACACACACCCCGCAGTTATGGACCTGAGGCTGCATTGATCACACAAAATGATACTGATAATCCTTCTCCTTTTTCTGCCTGTCTGACCCCTGTAGCTGGGTTTCACCCCTATCTACCCCAATTACCCCCATACACACACACATATGCCCGCATATACACATAAACACACCCCACATACACACACCCATATACACACCCCACATACACACACCCATATACACACCCCACATACACACACCCATATACACATACACCCATATACACCCCACATACACACACACCTCCATATACACACACACAGGCACCTATATACACCCCATATACACACAGACACCTCTATACACCCCACATACACACACCCCATATACACACACACACCCATATACACATACATACACACACCCCACAGACACCTATATACACCCAACATACACACCCATATACACACACCCCACATACACACACACACCCATATACACATACACCCATATACACCCCACATACACACACACCTCCATATACACACACAGGCACCTATATACACCCCACATATGCACACCCCATATACACATACATACCCCACACCCCAGACACACACACCATAAACACATACACACACACCCCACAGACACACACCATAAACACATACACACACACCCCACAGACACACACCATAAACACATACACACACACAGATACCTATATATACCCCATGTACACACATACCCTCTCCCATATACACCCCACATACACATACACACATCCCACATACACACTCCTATATACACCCCACATACACACACACACACCTCCATATACACACACACACATCCACATACACACACAGACACCTATATACACACCACATATACACACCCCAAATACACACACACCCTCTCCCATATACACACACCCATATACACATACATACACATACCCCACAGACACCTATATACACCCCACATACACACACAAACACACATCTGAGCAGCAGAGAGATGGTTATCTTTGCTGTTACTTACAGCTTTTGTATGAAGTGTCTCCCACATGGTGTGGAGCAGCATCTCCTCAGCGGTGCCGCAGTTTGCTCAGTGCTTCCTGCTCTCCTATGATGCAGAGCATGGCACACTGTAACCTACAGTGATGGCTTGTGCACCAATCAGAGAGCAGGTAGGAGACATTGCAGGCTCTAGTGATTGTTTCCTGCTGCCTGATAAGCTGTCTGATCAGCAATCACTAGAGCCTGCAATGAATCAAGCAGACAGTGCGGGATCCCCGGGACTGGTGAGTAGAGGGTGGACTCCGCCCACAAAAACAATTGCAGACAATGATACTGGCCAGAGAGAGCCTGCACCCTGCAGCGGCCCTGGTCAGAGAGGACGTGCATGCACACAAGAATCAGATGAAATTTTAAAGGGCCAGCAGCACGGGGGCCCAGTCCAAGCCTGGCGCAGCAGAAAATAAAAGTGACTTGCAGCGCCCCCTGGCGGCCGGCGCCCTGTGCGGCCGCACAACTCGCACATAGGAAAGGCCGGCTATGCCTGCACTATCCATCGTAAAAGGAGAGCGGTACCCTGAAGGGTGCCGTCGCCTGAACAATGTAAGAATAAAAGTAAAAAATAAAAGTAAAATCAAAAATAAAAAGCTTAAAAATATATATGAATGTGGTCTGACAAACAGAGCACATGTGCCTCCTTGCGACATTAAGCTAAAACGGATTCTCCTACTTCCTGCGGGTGGATGTATACTGCAGAGGAGGACCTAAATTCTTTATGTTTACTTAGTGTCCTCCTAGTGGCAGAAAAGCATACATCCATGGTCCTGTGCCCCCCAATGATGCAAAGGAGAAAAACAGTTATAAAATAAAAAGGAAAAAACTTACAGAAACCTAAACTTTGCAGCTTGCCTTCTGTAGCCTAATGGGGAGGGCAAAAAAAATGAATGTGGATCACAGCAGTGTTTCAGCTGCCCCAAATCTGTGAACCAAGAACTCCTAGCTTGTCTGGGTTCTAATAATGTTTTGAGTGAGGTCGGATTCCTAGCCCAACCTCCCAGTTTACTATTCTAATTCTGGAACTATGCATGGGCTAATTCTTAGCCATGCATAAATTATTTTTTAAAATGGTCTTCATCTTAATCCCTTTCTCTTTCCCAACAGTAAATACAAACTGTCCAGCTGTATTAGGTCCCTTTGATGGGGTATTCAAAGGCATAAGAGGTGTAAAATGGTTCCACTCTGGTTTCTCAGGACGGCCCCCTGGAGAGACCTGTAGTTACTGTGATGGGAGAGCTACCTTTGTGCTTAGATAACATAGGTTGTGACCTTTTGTGTAGTGACACAGAATTTAACCATTAACTGCTGGGTCCATTACCTCAGATACATATTTCACTACAACACAAAACAAATTGGATACTTTTATGAGCATTCTGAATAAGGTCTGTGCACAATATATACCCTTCGGGAGTAATCAATCTAGAAATAGGAGGAAATCACTATGGCTAAATAGAGCTGTAAGACGCGCAATACGTGACAAAAAGAAAGCATTTAGTGAATTAAGGCAAGTAGGTAGTAATGAGGCTTTAAATAACTACAGAAAATTACATAAAGAAATTCTATGAAAAACAAGTCAAGGTAGCAAAGACTGAGACAGAGACTCATTGCCAGAAAAAGTAAAAATCCACAAATATTGTTTAACTATATAAATAGTAAGAAGCTAAAAAATTATAGTGTTGGGCCCCTTTAAAAATAGTCTGGGTGAAATGGTGGATGAGGGAAAAGCAAACATGCTAAAAATCCCTGGGCCCAGATGGGATACCCCCCCCCCCCCCCCCCCCCAAGTACTGCAGGAGTTAAGTACTGCCATTGATATACCATTATTTCTAATCTTTAAAGATTCCATAATAACAGGGTCTGTACCACAGGACTGGCGCATAGCAAATATGGTGCCAATATTCAAAAAAGGGGGCAAAAACAGATGTTGAAAATTATAGGCCAGTAAGCTTAACCTCTGCTGTTGGCAAAATCCATAAGATTTTTATAAGAGATGCTATACTGGAGTATCTGAAGAAGAATAAGCTCATGACCCAGTATTAACATGGGTTTACGAGGGACCGTTCCTGTCAAACTAATCTGATCAGCTTCTATGAAGAGGTAAGTTCTGGACTGTACCAGGGAAATGCAGTGAACGTTGTGTATATGGACTTTTCAAAAGCCTTTGTTACGGGAGCACAGAAAAACTTGATACATAAAATGATAATAATGGGGATACGGGGAAATATGTGTAACTGGGTTAACAACTAGCTCCAGTATCGGAAACAAAGGGTGGTTTATAATGGAACATACTTGGACTGGGTCACAGTTAACGGTGGGGTACCACAGGGGTCAGTATTGGGCCCGCTTCTTTTTCACATATTTATTAATGATCATGTAGGGGGCATACAGAGTAGAATTTCAATATTTGCAGATTACACTAAATTCTGCAGGGTAATCAATGCAGAGGAGGACACTTTTATATTACAGGAGGATTTATGCAAGCTGGAAGCTTGGGATGAGAAATGGCAATTGAACTTTAATCGGGATAATGTAAGATCATGCACTTGGACAGAGGAAATAAAATGTATAATTATGTGCTTAATTGTAGAAAACTGGGCGAAACTGTCACTGAAAAAGACCTGGGTGTATGGGTGGACAACAAACACAGGGGGAGCGAGTATACTAGTGATGGGGGACATATACCAGTGATGAGGGCTATATACCAGTGATGAGGGCTATATACCAGTGATGAGGAGCAATATCCAAGGATGGGGGTCTGCTGAATTTCCCACCCTAAGGCTTATAATCGAGTCAATAGGTTTCCACAGTTTTTGGGGTAAAATTGGGGGCTTCGGCTTATACTCGGGTTGGCTTATACTCGAGTATATACAGAAATCTGAAAAAGGAGATTTTTATGTACTCACCGTAAAATCCTTTTCTCTTAGCCTCAAATTGGGGGACACAAGACCATGGGTGTTATGCTGCTGTCCACTAGGAGGCGACACTAGGCAGAATCTGGAAAAGATTAACAGAGGCTCCTCCTCTGCAGTATACACCCCTGGAGCAGGCACTGCCTTAACCAGTTTTGTGCTAAAGCAGTAAGAGTAACATAGCATTGATAACCGCTTAAGAACGGCTGTTTTAAAGCAACTATATGCAACAATGCTTGCCAAGAGGTAACCATGTAATATTTTGAGAACTCATACACGGCCCAAAATGGTCAACAGGGCGGAAGCCGTGTCCCCCAATTTGAGGCTAAGAGAAAAGGATTTTACGGTGAGTACACAAAAATCTTCTTTTCTCCTTCGCCTCATTGGGGACACAGGACCATGGGACGTCCTAAAGCAGTCCCTGGGTGGGAATAGCAATGGAACGAACCTTGACTAAAGGTAGGCCTCTACAGGTGGGCTACTGCCGCTTGCAGGACCAGTCTACCCAGGCTTGCATCTGCTGATGACTGGGTATGGACTCTGTAGTGTTTTATAAACGTGTGTAGGCTAGTCCAAGTGGCCGCCTTACACACTTGTTGGGCCGAGGCCTGGTGGCGAATAGCCTAGGAGGCCCCTACCACACGGGTAGTGTGCGCCTTGAAACCATCCGGAATAGGTACATTTTTGAGCCTGTAGGCATCTTGAATAGTGGATTTGATCCACCTAGCTAAAGCAGCCTTTGCAGCTGGCATGCCTCTGCGGCTGCCTTCTGTCAGAATGAAAAGAGAATCCGACTTTCCAAATGGCACTGTTCTAGACACATATATACGCAGTGCCCTGACTAGGTCCACCGTATGCAGCGCCCTTTCGATCTGATGCACCGGCGCTGGACACAGTGATGGCAAGGTAATTTCCTCGTTGAAATGGAAAGAGGACACCACCTTTAGAATGAAGGCTGGAACCGTACGTAGCACGACTTTATCCTGGTAAAACACCAGAAAAGGCGATCTGCAAGAGAGTGCTGACAGTTCTGACACTCTGCAGAGCGATGTGATTGCAACCAGAAACACCACCTTCTGAGATAGCAGGCGGAGCGCAATCTCTCTAATAGGTTCAAACGGTGGTGTTTGCAATGCTGAAAACACTAAGTTGAGATCCCACGTGTCCAGCGGTCTTCTGTATGGGGGGGGGCAAGATCAACCGGACGACCCCTTGAAGAAACGTCTTCACCTGCGGTTTCGCAGCTAGGCGTTGCTGAAATAGCCCTGAGAGAGCTGAGACATGGTTCTTGAGCGAACCTAGAGACAGTCTGTTATCGAAGCCCGACTGCAAAAAACCAAGTACCCTAGGTAGTGAAAATGGTAGTGGCTCCTGATTTCGCGATGCGCACCAGGAAAAGAACGTTTTCCAGGTGCGGAAGTAAATCCTAGCCGAGGTAGGCTTTCGCGCTCTGATCATGGTACGAATTACGTCCTGCGAGAAACCCGCGTGATTTAAAATCCAGGTTTCAAGGGCAACGCCGTCAAATTCAGAGCTTTTGAATTCTGGTGGAAGAACAGGCCCTGAGACAGAAGATCCAAACGATCTGGCAGCCGCCACGGCAGATCTGCTGTGAGCTGCACGATGTCTGGGTACCAAGCGTGCCTTGGCCAGTCTGGTGCGACGAGGACGACAGGCACCCCTTCTTGTCTGATCTTCTGCACCACCATGGGGATCAGTGCCAGAGGCGGGAAGATGTACGGCAGTTGGAACTGTGTCCAGTCCTGCACTAGAGCATCCGCCCCTCTCGACTGTGAATCTTGTGACCTGGCTATGAAGGCGAGGACTTTCGTGTTGAGCCGTGATGCCATGAGGTCCACATCCGGATTCCCCCAGCACTGGCAAATTTGTTGAAAAATGTTGGTATGCAGGGACCACTCTCCTGAATCTATGCCCTGGCGACTGAGGTAGTCTGCTTCCTAATTGTCCACTCCTGGAATGTGCACCGCTGACAGGATCAATCCGGTCGATTTCGCCCAATGAAGGATGTGTCGTACTTCCTGCAGTGCCTGGACACTGCGGGTCCCGCCATGTTGATTGACATATGCCACGGCCGTGGCATTGTCTGCTTGAATTCTGATGTGAGCCCCCGCCAGGTATCAATGGAACGCTTGTAATGCTAGGTATATGGCTCGCATCTCCAGAATGTTGATCGGCAGTTTCGTTTCGTCTGGCGACCACTTTCCCTGTGCTCTGTGATGCAGGTACACTGCGCATCTGTGGTCAGTATTTTCCACTGCTGCGGGAGAAATGACTTCCCCCTTGTCAGCGACTTCGGCTGGAAGTCCAAAGGGCAGAGCCACGAACTGGTAGTGATCCTGATCTATTGCGAAGATCAGAAACGTTTGATGCACGGACGCGATTGGTATATGCAGGTAAGCATCTTGTATGTCTATGGACGCAAGAAACTCTTCTCGCTCCATGGATGCTATTATGGCCCGGAGAGACTCCATGCGGAATCGTCACAAACAACAAATTTGAATTGTCAGTTTGAGAACAAATTTGTTTGTCAGTTGCTTCAAGTCCAGTACGGGTCTTACCATGCCTATTTTTTTGGGAACTATGAACAGATTGGAGTAGAATCCTTGAAACCGTTCACACGATGGAACCGGTACAATGACTTCTGTTCTTAACGACGAGTCGACAGCCTGAAAAAAACGCGTGTGGGCCTTGGCTGGCGCTTGTGGTGGCACCGAGAGAAAAAAAACAATTTTGCTGTAGGGATGTGACCTCTATTTTGTATCCGGAAGACACTAGTTCCTTGACCCACTTGTCTTTTGTAATAGGCAGCCAAATTCGCTGAAAGCATAAAAGTCTTCCGCCTACCTGCGAGGCGTTATCCGAGACTAAAGAGTCATGCTGAGGAGGGCCTATTGGGCTTAAATCCCTTAGGTTTTGCTTGACGTGACCTTGACTGCCAGACTTTCTCTGCTCGCTGGTTTGAGCGTGACATGTCTCTACGCGGCGAGCAGCTCCGTGGCTGCTGCGGTCGCAACGCGGCCCAGCCGGACGAATTTCGAAAGGATCGAAATTGTATTTGTTGACGTCGATTAAAACTGCGTTTTGATTTTTGTTGTAGAAGAGACGTGCTCATTCGATATCAGTGTATCCAATTTCTTCCCTAACAGCCATCCACTGAGATACTATAACCTGCAAACGTGAGATAAATGCGCATAGGGTCTTATCCTTTTTTTTTTAAAGTTATATCGGTGTAAATTAAGAACTGCTTACCTGATTCAGTTGTGTCACCCACAACCAGTATAATCGCCTGTAAGATGGCTTATAAGATGGCTGCTGCAGGGCCGCACCTTCACGATAAACGTGGAAACAGGAATGCTGTAATAGGACCAAATGCCGGAATGCCCGCGCTGCCACCAAGAATCACCAGGAAACGAAGAGTTAACTGGGCAGATTTTACTTTATTTCATCCTACGCGTTTCGGAGCCTCTATCCGAGCTCCTTCCTCAGGGAACAACGTTGTTCCCTGAGGAAGGAGCTCGGATAGAGGCTCCGAAACGCGTAGGATGAAATAAAGTAAAATCTGCCCAGTTAACTCTTCGTTTCCTGGTGATTCTTGGTGGCAGCGCGGGCATTCCGGCATTTGGTCCTATTACAGCAATCCACTGAGATACGGCAGATGTGTGAGGGACTTTTTGGAGACTGCATCAGCCTTCCATTCCCGTAACCAAAGGGCGCGCCTGATTACGATAGCTTTCGAAGCCGCTACCGCCGCACAATTTCCGGAGTCCAGAGCCGCATGCATCATATAATTTCTCACAAACGATATTTGTAGCGCCTGATCTACAAGATTAACATCTGTTGATCGGAGGGTGGTATGTAATTGGGTCACCCAGGCCATGATGGCTGCCCAGACTGACGTGAATGCCGGTGCTAGAGATGACCCTGATGCCTCCAAAATGGAACAGGCCATCTGTTCTACCTGGTGATCTGTTGATCCTTGATGGATGAACTGTCCGGCAGCGACAGCAGCGTCTGTGCTGCCAGCCTAGAAACTGGGGGATCTACTTCAGTGTGTCAGTCCATTTTTTGGTGACCTCCAGTAAAAACGGGTAATGTGCCTCCAGTGATTTGCGGTTGCCAAATTTATTTTCGGGATGTAAGCAATGTTTTTGGATAATTGCTTCGAATTCAGGATGATCAGAAAAACATTTACAGTGAGTCCCCGATTAATGATGGGTCTGTTTAATGACGACTCGCACTTACGACGGTCATTCTTAACTACAGTACAGTACAACACTTACCAGAATGTCTCCTGAGATTATGAACGGTGATTTCCCTGGTGGCTCCGGGTCTCAGGATTCTGGTACATTGTACTGTGCAGTACTGTACAGTATTCCCCAACCGGAGTCCAGTTATGCTGTCCAGTTGCTGCTCCCATCTGCCCGCGTGCTGTGTTGTACAGCTTGTGGCCGCCCATGCTGTATACTGTACATTCCAGCGCTCTGGGGGACGCGTTTAAATGGGGCCCCCCAGAGTGCTGGACTGTACAGCATGGGCGGCCAGAAGCTGTAGAACACAGCATGCGGGCAGATGGGAGCAGCAACTGGACAGCATAACTGGACTCCGGTTGGAGAATCACAGGGTCACGCTTAACGACGGGACACGCTTAACGACGGACCTTCTGGTCCCTAACCCCGTCGTTAAGTGAGGACTCACTGTATGTGATTTTCTGGCACTTTGAAAGGATATTTTATGCTCTGGAGCATCCGGGTTTGGATCAGATATGTCCAACACCTGATTAACGGACGTAATTACCTCCTCCACCAATGCTGTGGTGTCTGGATTGTCCAGATCTATGGACGTCTCTTGATCCAGCTCTGAATCTGAATCACAGATGGCCTCAGAGCCCTGAGGGTTACTCTGCCTGTCCCTGGTTGGGGATGACCTAGAACTGTGAGAGGACGCTGGGGATTGCGACTTATGTGTCCACTTGCGCCCAGTTCTGGCTGTGGTCGGACCTGGGTCAGCCGAGTCCTGGACCGCGCGACTATCTTGCTGCACTGGTGACGCCGCTGGCATGGAAGCGGAACGACCCTGCAGAGCCTGGAGCAATGTGGAGGACAGCTTGTCTATGGACTGCGACATAGATTGTGACAATGTTTGGGACATTATCATGGCCCATTCCAGAACAGTAACAGGCTCATCTGTATTCGCCGTGGCTATTCGGGACTCTAACTCGCTGCCTTAAGAACAGTCCTGGCAGTGTGGGGACGTGCATCCATTGGGGAGCGGGGACGTGCAAGCAGTGCATGAGGCATAATAAGAGCTATACGTCCTGGTCCTCTTAGTTCTGGAGCCTGGCATAGTTACCCAATACAGGCTGGCTTAGAGACAAAGGGCCACCGCAGAGGGGAAAACCACTGTTTGCTCTTACGCCGTCTTTTGGTGTGTGCCCCTCTCGTGCAGCATCCTGTGCCCCCCGGAGACTGTTGGTGCTTCTAGGCTTGTGGTATATACAGCTGCAGTCTGTAATGGCCGCAGGAAGAGGACTGGTGCGTCAGAATGAGGGCGGAAGGTGAGGGGCGGAGCTAGCCGCACAATAAAATGCCAAATATTACCCTGTGTGCTGCAGGCTCAGTTCCGCCCCCTGTATGACGCTGGCCGCGTCATTCGCGTCATCCGGGGGGCGGGATTAGGCCGAAGCGCGGCCTAAAGTAAAAATTGTGGCCGAAACAGGCTCCAGGCCGACGTGGAGGTTCGGTGCGGGCCTGGAACTGCGCCGGACCCCAACCACCCTCCGAATCATGGATGGCCCTCTACAGGGTACCCCTAGTCCTTGGGACCTTGTAACACTGCCACCTTGCCTGTGCTGCAGAGACACATGCAACGCTGTCCCCCATGTAACCTCCCCGGCCCCATCAGATCCACACAGCAACACTGTGTGTCCTGGGGCTGCTGCAGCCGTGCGTGCTGCCAGCTGCTGTGCCTGAGCAGCTTTCTCCCCACTGGGGCTGCTGCTGTGTTGGTACCCCGACTGCGGTAGCTCCTGTTGCTGCGGGTCCACATCCTCCTGTTCCGCCTTGACCTCAACCCAGAGACCCCAACAGTGGGCAGCCAGGGAGGGAGGACCATCGTCTCGACCTCAACCCAGCACCCCAACAGTGGGATGCCAAGGAGGGAGCGGCATGTGGTGCGACCGCTCAACTTCACCCAGGCACCCCCAAAAGTGGGGGCCAAGGAATGAGCATGCCGGGAGTCTCTCCAGAGACCCACTTTTCTTCATGTTTAAAGAAAAAAAATCAAAAAGTAAAAAATTTGAAGAAAAATAAAATGTAAGTGCTCCTCCTAACAACACTAAGCAAAAACTGGCTAAGGCAGTGCCTGCTCCAGGGGTGTATACTGCAGAGGCACTGTTAATCTTTTCCAGATTCTGCCTAGTGTCGCCTCCTAGTGGACAGCAGCATAACACCCATGGTCCTGTGTCCCCAATGAAGCGAAGGAGAAAGAAAACCAGGCGCTACCAACACAAATGAAGCTTTTTCCGTTTAAAGGAATATGCTCACCTGGTATGGTTGTGAGAGTCAAAACCACTATAATCGTCAATACTTTTACTTTGGCTGCTGCAGTCTCCCCTTTAATAAAACAATTTTCATAAAAGTATAAAAATTGGGGGTTTTAAACCGCGCTACCAATCATTCCAATAATATTCAATTTCAGAGTTGGCATGAAGGTGATTTTTATTCTACGCGTTTTAAGGTTCACAGACCTACATGTACATCGGTGGTTTTCCTGATGAAGAGGTCTGTGAACCTTGAGACATGTAGAATAAAAATTACCTTCATGACAACTCTTTAAATTTGAATATTATTGGAATGATTGGCAGCGCGGTATAAAAACTCCAACTTTTATATTTTTATGAAATTCGAGTATATACAGTAGTCAAAAATACACCCAACAGAGAAAAATCTTTTTATTAGAAAAAAAAAACAACCAAAATTTAGACCCCATCTTTATTACTCCCAAATACCCTCCAAAACAATGGTCCCACAACGCTTTATCACCTCTGCTACATTCAGAGACTGCAGCAAGGGATGAAGCATCCTCTTGTTGTAGTCTCTGGGGTCACAGTGATTGTGTACTGTATGGCAAAGATCTGCCATACAGTGCAACATCACTATGATCACAGAGACTACAACAAGAGGACACTTGATCACTTGTTGTAGTCTGCTGTCATAGTGATTACATTACGATAAGCCGATCACCACCGCAGAGAGGTGACTGTGTGCTCCCTCTCCCCGGACCCTATGTGCTGTGATTGTAAGATGCAGCCTGTCTCTGTGCAGGGAGATCGGGCTGCACAGAAGCATGGGCAAAGCATGGGCAGAAGCAGACGGCAGGGGGCACAGTGTCCTACACCACCGCCATGATGTTTCAGCTGAATGGGAGTGATCATTAGATCACTACCCATCAGCGTAGAGGGGGCGATACCCTACCCCTCCAGCTCTCCAGCCTATGAAAGGGGCTGTGACAGCCCCTTTCATAGCTAGAGTGAAGATCACTATGATTGACTTTTCAAATAGCTAATCGCAGTGATCGTGGGTGGGTGGAGAATCACAGCACACCGGGGCACGATGTCGGTTACTGCGGCAATGATATTGTGGGACATCACAAGTCGGGAAGTCACCGACTTCTATGACGTCCCACAACGTCATAGGTCGGGAAAGGGTTAATCATAATCACAGACGTGGATTATTTACTGTAAGAGCAGTGAGACTATGGAACTTTCTGCTGCATGATGTTGTAATGAGTGACTCACTACTAACATTTAAAGGGAACCTGACCCCGCATAATGTGCCCCCAGCCTCTATATACCTGTCCCTGCACCATGTTAAAACATTTCTAGGCATCCCTTTGTGCTTGTAAATTGATATAGTAAACTTTAGAAAAGTTGTTATGATATCTTATAATCTGCGGCTTCTCATTATTTGAGAAGCCGCAAAAGGCGTTCCTTTCTGGGCCTTCCCGCCGCCTGCTTATTATTTATTCACGCCCTATGGGCGTGCTACAGAGCAGAGACACTGCTCGTCATGTAAGGGGCGGTAAAGCCGATATGACGCTAATCGCGTCATATCCGGCTTCACCACGTCAGTACACCCGTTAGGGTGTACTGCCGACCTCGCGATGCTGAGTCGCATGCGCAATGGGTGTACTGATGTGGTAAGCCAGATATGACGTGATTAGCGTCATATCGGCTTTACCGACCCTTACTTGACGAGCACTGTCCCTGCTCTGTAGCACACCCATAGGGGTGTGAATAAATAACTAGCAGGCAGCGGGGAGGCCCAGAAAGGAAATAATAAGAAGCCGCAGATCATAAAGTATCATAACAACTTTTCTAAAGTTTACTATATCGATTTACAAGCACAAAGGGATGCCTAGAAATCTATAAACATGGTGCAGGGACAGGTATATAGAGGCTGGGGGCACATTTTGCGAGGTCAGGTTCACTTTAAGAATGGCCTGGATGCCTTTCTTGAAAACTAGAATATTACCAGTTATATATACTAGATTCTTTGATAGGGTGTTGATCCAAGGAACTAGTCTGATTGCCGTATGTGGAGTCAGGAAGGAACATTTTTTCCCCAACTGTCGGAAGCACCTAGTGTCAGCCCCATTGGGGGTTTTTTTTGCATTCCTTCCAAGATTCAACATGTCAGGCTATGGGTTTGAACATAGATGGGACTGAAAAGTCATACCTTTAACCCTTATAAAACTATGAACAACTACAGTTGCGCTCCTGGGTTCGTTTCGGTTAATGTACTCATTTATCATAAATTGGAAAATCAAACAACAAATATATAGCAAAAGCACATTAATAAGAACTCTCAGCACAGGAACAGTTAAGATTATTAATTTATTATATTCCAAGATTTATTAATAAAATATATTTTGTGGGACAATCCCTTTCAAGTACCACCCTAGTGTTTTGATTGCACAGGAGTGGTTCTTTAAATCTAAGTCCTCTACAACACACCCTGTGTGATACTCAACTTCCAGCTACTTCAGTTTTTTCCAGAAGCGCTCCTGTCGGCCTGCAGGAATCTGTGAACTGCCGGCAGCTCCAGTGTTTCATGGCGAGCACCATAGGTCACACTTTATATTAATACTTATCTATAAGAGCCTTATGCTGGCTCTGTTATGGCCTCGTTCTGGCTCTCAGAGATGCACTGAGCTCTTGTAATGTAACTTCTGACTTCCGGCCAGCCAGCAGTTACGAGCACGAGATGGCGCGCAAGACGAAGTGGCATTGATAAACTGAGAAGATACTGGAAGGTGAGTATATAACCGGGAACAGGGGGCTTACCTTTTAAGTGTCACTCTAGTATTAAAAACAAAAACCTGCTGGATTGGTGCTTTAGAGGGAAATGGTCATGTCATTTTCTGTGATTAAACCACCCCAATGTTATTCAGATCATGTACTGTGCACAAGTAACCTGTCTTGTTTTTTTTTTTTTTTTTTTAATTCTTTGTATTTATCTGAAAAATGCACTTTAGATACTTAGATGTTTTCATCAAATAATGGCCCAAACAGTTATCCAGGTGATTAGCAGACATGCCGAAATTCATCTAATGCTCTGTAGAAGGACCTTTGTGATGTTACAACCAAGAGACCATAATGGGCGAAGCTAAGCAGGCTTTACATGGAGGACAATGTAGACTTGGCTCTGCCCGTTATAGTCACATGATTATGACAGCACCCAGGTCCTTCTACAGAGCATTAGATGAATTTCTGCATGTCTGCAGTTGACTGCCATGGCTGTTAACCACCTGGATGAATGTCTGTTTGGGGCATTAGCTAATCAGAAAATCTAAAGTATCTAAAGTGCGTTTCTGAAACAAACAACAATTTAAAAAAAAAAAACAGGTCACTAATGCACAGTACATGATGTGAAAAACATCGGGGACGGTTTAATAATAAAAAAAAGGACATGACAGGTTCCCTTTAAAGGGATCCTGTCACCCCCAAAATACCTGTAAACCTATTAAAACCTGTCCCTAGAGCATAGTAACACTTTCCCTACACTCTTTTTACCTCCTAAATGCAGTAAATGACATTGCCTAAAAACGTTTTATAAGTACCTGATTACTGATGATAATGAGTGACTATGCTATTCATAGTCACTCATCAAGACTGCCCCTCTGCTTCATAGCACGCCTGAATAGGCGTGATCTTCATAGCAGATTCAAATTGCCGCCTCCCTGCTGTGCCCTGTGTCGTCCGAGGCTGCTGTGTGGCTGGGTGACGCGATCCGCGTCATTCCCGGCGCCGGGTGACGTATTTACACCGGCGCCGCCCTGTCAGCTTCAAAATGCGCACTGCGCATGCGCATGGGCATGCGCAGTGTGCATTTTGAGGCTTACAGCGCGGCGCCGGTGTAAATACGTCACCCGGCGCTGGGAATGACGCGGATCGCGTCACCCAGCCACACAGCAGCCTCGGACGACACAGGGCACAGCAGGGAGGCGGCAATTTGAATCTGCTATGAAGATCACGCCTATTCAGGCGTGCTATGAAGCAGAGGGGCAGTCTTGATGAGTGACTATGAATAGCATAGTCACTCATTATCATCAGTAATCAGGTACTTATAAAACGTTTTTAGGCAATGTCATTTACTGCATTTAGGAGGTAAAAAGAGTGTAGGGAAAGTGTTAATATGCTCTAGGGACAGGTTTTAATAGGTTTACAGGTGTTTTGGGGGTGACAGGATCCCTTTAAGTTCAAACACTAAAAACTGATGTGTACATGCAATAACACAGGCCTGCGATGAAAAAAATACAGGAGAAGTTTTCACTGATTTTTATGTAATTTGGTGTGCTGATTACAAAAATGACCTCCATTTTTTTCCATCACGTAAGGATTCTTTGCAAAAACCAAGATCGATATTTTTGCTAAAATCCTATTTAAAAAGGAATTGTATCAAACAATTGTACATGTAATATCTGGCAACAGTGGTTTTTATCCATTTAAATTTATGTATATACAGAGGCCCCCCTGCTGGCACATGGCCCCCCCATCGATATACAGAGGCCCCCCTGCTGGCACACGGCCCCCCCCCCCCATCAGTATACAGAGGCCCCCCTGCTGGCACACGGCCCCCCATTTGTATACAGAAGCCCCCTGCTGGCACAAGGCCCCCTTCGGTATACAGAGGCCCCCTGCCTCCGCATTGATTTCACCCTCCGATGTCCGCAAGCACCCGGGGTCCTCCGTCCACTCTCCTCGCTGTATGCCGGTGGGTTCTACATGTGACCGCTGGGCGCAGTGATGACGTCATCCCTGCTGCGCCGCTCTCCGCAAACCCAACATACAGTGAGGAGAGTGCCAGCAGGGGGCATCTGTATACCAATGGGGGGGCCGTGTGCCAGCAGGGGGCATCTGTATACCGATGGGGGGGGCCGTGTGCCAGAAGGGGGGGCCTCTGTATATTTATACATAAATTTAAATGGATAAAAACTACTGTTGCCAGATATTACATGTATAATTGTTCGACAGAATTCCTTTTTAAATAGGATTTTAGCAAAAATATCGATCTTGGTTTTACAAAAAATCCTTACGTGATGGAAAAAAATGGAGGTAATTTTCGTAATCAGCCACCAAATTACATAAAAATCAGTGAAAACTTCTCTTGTATTTTTCAAAAAATAAAATTTTGCAGGGTTGTGTAATTTATATGTGTGTATATCATATTATATATACCTACACATATATAAAAATATTTAAATTCACACAAGGTCATTCCAAGAAATCATATCTCAGCATAGATGACATCACAAAAAAACACGATTCCCTGCTGTGCAAATCCAGGTTTATAAGCAGATCGTTTACCTGTGGCTCAAAGCCCATATCAAACATTCTGTCTGCCTCATCCAGGACAACATACGTAGCACGACGCAGGTTTGTTACTCGACCTGTACATCAGAAAGTTAAGAGAGAAAAAAGAAAAGGTAGACAGGCGTTAAGAATAAATGTCAATTATTATGTACAGTTTTTTCCTTTTTAAAATTAAATATTTCAAAAGAAAACAAAACACCTATGAAACTTCACTTTACTAAGAACACCCCATATGACTAAATACTGTAAAAGGCCCTCTGGTATCTGGTTGGGTTAAGCCTACTCTTGCGTACCATCGCATGGCTAGGAGGACCTGTAAATTCAGCCCTCTCCAAGCACACATCTTAAAACTAAGACTGAGGTGGAGCCTGGAGCCACGTCAGGCTTTTTATGACAGCGGTCACCTAGGAAAGAACATATTAGAGATTACAGCGCATGTGTGGGAAGCAAAGAGCCCATAGTAAAACTGTCCACTGCTTAATAAATCACACACATCTCAAATGCTACAAACAAAGAACTGCTACGCAGTGGATAACTATGTACCCAGATATGTTATGAAGAAGGAAGAGATTCTTGTAAATGTCGCCTTTCACATTATTTGTTTTTTAATTAAAATTGTAACTGTTTCTGCCATTTTTATGACCTAGGATTACTATTGTTGAGGCCCACGTGGATCAATCATTGTCTCCAAGTAAAAAGACGTTTCTACAGCAGGGAGACATATCCACCCAAGGGTCGTTCCATGGAGTCTGACATGGAAAGGCTAAAAATCACCATCTCCTCTAGTATCTTCAAACACCTTACCGTCCTTCCCACAGCTCCGTGCATCTGACAAAGTGCTGAAAAAAACCTACCTTCCGAGAGCCGTCCTGGAAATCCAGTTTTTATATTTCTTGCACGGAAATATTTTTTCCACAGAAGTTAAACAATGTAACAGTTTAGTAAAGGTTTTTTTTTTGCAGAACACAGTGATAAAAACAGACAAGTTCAACATGCAAATATCTGTATGTCAAATTCATTACATTTCTCATATTCGGCTAAAGCTGTAAAACAGAGGAGGTTATGACACGGGAACAAATGTGTGCAGCCAACTGCAATGTGTGAGATAGAAATCAATGACATTGACCCCTTCATTATACAAAGAAAAGTGTGTCACAAAATGTGTGTCCTCCGATCCCTAGAATCAGCCCATTTGTTTTTCACTTCTACATTACATTAAAGCCTTGTGTACACAGTGCGTTTTGTGCAGTGTTTTTGTGTCACCATTTTGTCACAAACTTGCATGCCTACCCTTATCCCAGCAAAGTCTATGAGATCTCTGGAGTGTTGTGCTCATGATGCTTATTTCTTCCTTGCAGTTTTGGTGCAGATTCTGGTGCAGACAACAGAATAGGAATGTCAATTGTTTGGGCGCTTTTGCATTGTTTCTAAGCCCTCCCAGCCATCGACTATTGTGTATAAAAAACAAAAGAAAACCGCATGGCATAAATCTTCACCAAATAAGGCTTCACATTTATGGTGCATTTTACCACAAGATGATGCAGTTTTGGAGCAGAAAATGTCTACACCAAATACTCAGCATGCACACAGTCTACTACTTACACTATCCCCAGAGATCATGCTGCCTTGAGCCCCAAGTGCCAAGGCATGTGCAGCATGGAGATCCAGAACTACAGCTTCTGCTACCCTCATGAGTATGGAATTGGTCCCCTGCTGCTGATTTTCTGAGTACCATGGCTCCTACACCTCAACCGGTGCTATTTGCCGTCTCACTGAGCACAATATCAGATTTAACGTGTATCCGCCGTTTAAATGTTAATTTAATAACAACATAGATTAAGTGATTTTAATAAACTTTAAAATATACTTCATTAGAAAATTCTAGTTGAAAACCATTCACAAACCTTCCACAAGGTGTCCCTACTAAACTATGTGTGAAGCAGACATATGTTCATTATCAGTCAGATCTGTCTTCACAGTGAATATGGGCGTGTAACCATATATGGTAAAGGGGGCGTGGCCTACACTGCTGACGGCAGATCATGAGGAAACAATGTATCAGGTTACAAAACAGAGCTGACCAATGTCAGATGTAAATTCCTCTTTGCAAGCCTCTCTGTTCTGTCATCTGGATCCACACAGCTCAGTCACAATCTGTTAACCCCTTGTCTGCTGGCTCCCCACACAGCTCACAATCTCTAATCTTGTCCTTTCTCTGTTATCACATTCTGATGCTCCCCATCAGCTTCTGGCCACACCCACACAGCCATAAAACACAGTTTTTAAAAGGGAACAGAAAAATGTGAGAAAATAAGTCATATAGCACAAAAGCTGACTCCTCATTAACAATCAATGCAGTATTTCTTTTTTCTCAATGCAATGACATTTACACTTTACGCCTTACAATATGGAACCATTCCAACACCTGATTTAGGTAAGCTTCAAATCTTCAAATTTCACAGTACATATACAGGCCACAATTTCCAGAAAAAATCAGCTTCATTGGATTAAGTTGCTGAATTGAGGGTCTGTAGACTGCGCTCCACACATGCCTGGTGAGACCAGCCTTATGGAATGTGCACACATTAAAGGGAACCTGACCCCTAAAAATGAGCCCCCAGCCTTTTAAGAGCAGTCCCTGCACCATCCTAATCTCTTTCTAGACATCCCTTTGTGTTACAAATGGCTATTTGTAAAGTTTATAAAAAAACTTATTTTTTTACCTGCAGAACTGCAGGTTCTCTGAGCTTGAGAAGTCACACAAGGCGTTCCCTGTGGCTTCTCCTTGCCTCCTGCAATGTAATTATGCACGCCCCTATGGGCGTGCTAAACAATACAGAGCTTCTCATCATTGTAGATAGGCGATATAGCCGCTATACTGACGTCAGTACACCCATTTGGGTGTATTGAGGACCTCACGCATGCACAATGCGCATCGCGAAGTCAGCAGTACACCCATTGCGTGTACTGACGTCAGTATAGCCGGATATGACGCGTTAGCGTCATAGCGGCTATACCGCCTATCTACAATGACGAGAGGCTCTGTATTGTTTAGCACGCCCATAGAGGCGTGCATAATTAAATTGCAGACAGCGAGAAGAAGCCACAGAGAACGCCTTGTGTGACTTCTCAAGCTCAGGGAAGGCGCAGTGCTGCAGGTAAAAAAAATAAGTTTTACAAACTTTACAAATAGCCATTTGTAAGACAAAGGGATGGCTAGAAAGAGATTAGGATGGTGCAGGGACTGCTCTTAAAAGGCTGGGGGCTCATGTTTAGGGGTCAGGTTCCCTTTAAGGATTTGGTGCAGATATTTCTGTATATCTTGGCAGGAAAAGTGCAGCATAACATGCATGCGTTTTTGCAGCATTTTTACAAGTGTTTTTGGCATAAACATACCCCCACTCATCAGTATAAGTGAACCCTGATGCAAAAAGAAAACGACAGAACTGAAATGATGAAGATTTAAGTATGCACCAAATTTGCAAGGATTCGCCTTCATTTTGCTAGCATCAGTAAAACCTTCAAGTTTTGTGACAAAAATGTGCAGAAAAAAAAAAACATGGCAAAACCACAATGTGTGTAAAAAGCCCTAAGAGTAACAGAGCAACTCAAACCCAAGCAGAACAGACTATCCAGCTGTTAAGCTGCTCAGGTCCAAGCAGTGGCACTATCCTGGGCAGGGAACCCATAAAGGCTCTGCAATTGGGAAGGAAGGCAGGCATCAAGGTATTTCAGCAATTTAATATTTTGGGGGTCACAACAGATCCTCCTTAGACCACATGACAATACTTTATCTTTGGCCAGAGAACCATGAAAAGAAATGTATTGTATTTAAGTACAAGTCAGAGGTAATTTGGGATAGGTGTGTTCCAATATCTCCTGCTTGCACTATCAGTCTTATGTAATCTTGGTTAGAACTCTTAAGGCCTGTCCCCGTGTCAATGTCGCCCGCGATATCGCTCATGCGTCACAATTATTAATCGCTGAGCGATGTGGAATTATCGCAGTAAGATGTCACACGCGTCAATATGACCAGCGATGTGGTGATGTCGCCATCTTGCGAGCGATTTTTTTAGTCGCTTTACGGTGTCAAATAGAAATACGTTGCTGAGTTTAGTGTCCGCAGCAATTCACAGGTTACTGAGCGTATGAGCGACAGGTTTTACATCTGGCAGTAACTGCGTCGGCGATCAGCGACATATCGCTGGTTGCATCACTTGGTCACACGCTTCAATGTCGTCTGCGTCACTTTTACGTCGCTTGAGCGACTGAAATCCGTGACGTCATGAGCGACATTGACAGCGATATCGACAAGTGTGACATCCCTTAGGCAAGTGTCTACTGTGCTTATTGTTGTGCTGCGTTTGATGTGCACAAACGCAGCACAAATAAGGTGAACGCAGACAACACACTTTCTCACCCTCCAGCGAGCCCACGGTGAACGGTGATGCCTTCTTCCTGGCCGCAGAAGGACCTGTGGATTTCGTCCAATCAGAGGCTGGCCATGTTACAGTTTGAGTCACATAACGGTCACATGGGCGGCGCAGCTTCTCCTCAGTGCCCGGAATTAAGACATCATGTGAATCACCATGGGCTTGCTGGGGAAGGTGAGTATTGGTGCGTTTTTGTTTTGGAAATCATAGGAAAAAAGCACCTCAAACAAACTGGGAATACCCATCCATTTTTGGTTCTTTTTTTCTAGAGGTTAGAATGAAGTCTATGGGGAAAAAGCAAAGTAATTGCAGGGACATAAAAAAAAAAAAAAAAAAAACGCAGGCGATTTGTGCACCAAGCACGCAGCACCCAAAAACGCACATGTGGGCACAGCTTTTGCAAAACCACATTGACTGTCATTACAGAACTGGGGTGCAGAAAACACGGCAAAAAAAAACCCAGCACAAACGCACAGTGGGCACATAGCCTTACAATACTGCTGGCTCAAGACTCATTCACTAATTTCTCATATGTGGCTTCACCTTCTTCTACTATATATGTATCAATTGCTTGGAAATAAATTTTTTTATGAAAAAGCAGTAAGAGGAAGCAGAATTCTAACTGTAGAATTAACCCCAACACCAAACTAAAGACAAGCTATTAATGACATGTAAATTATAAAAGATGTGTTACCAGATTTCACAGAGAAAAGGTATACATTATACCTGATGAAGCTGAATATCCATGTGAGAATGGAAGTGAATAATCCTGATATTAAGTTTAGCTTTTATGAGTCAAACTATAGAGAGAAACAGCTCATGAGTCCAAGTGTAGTCAATCTGTGCTCACCCAGAATAACTGACAGCAGCATATACAAAGCAGTGTGAGGGACACTGAGAAACAGGGCCAAGGCTGAGTTCACCTTTCATAAAGGATTATACACCCAATTCCAAAGTAAAGGCCCCGTTACACATTGCGATGTGGCAGCGATCTGACCAACGATGTGGATGGCTGACACTTTGTGAACGGATTGCTGATGAGCTGTCACATAGGCAGACTTACCAGCGACCAGTGACATCGTGGAAAAGAATCAAATATTCTTTGCACGATGTGTCTAGCTCCCGCTGCCAGGCTGCGGTAAGTGGGAGCAGGCTGGTAACCATGGTAAACAGTGGGTATCTAGGCAGCTCCTAGTTACCCAATGTATACCCTGGTTACCAGCCTTCTCCGCGTACAGGCTGGTATCCAAGGTATATAGCGGGTAACTAGGGACAGTGCTGTCCCTAGTTACCCGCTGTATACCTTGAATACCAGCCTGTAAGCGGAGAAGGCTGGTAAACCAGGGTACACATCGGGTAACTAGGTGCTGGGTGTTGCCTAGATAACCACTGTTTACCATGGTTACCAGCTCCCAGCGCTTGCTGTCCATCGTTGGTCTCCCGCTGTCACACGCACCAAAGCTGGGCGCCCAGCGGGAGACCAACAATAGATTTATTGACAGGACCATAAATCTACGATCAACAACTTATCGTAGCCAAACCAGTGACGCTGCAACAATATCGTTCACGATATCGTTGTGTGTAAAGGGCCCTTAAGCCTCATCAGGTCTGAACAATTTGTTTCAAGGGAACCTCTCAACAGCTTCAACTATCCTAAGCCATCTATAAGGGCATATAGGTAAAGGAAGCTTAAAAAACTGATACCTTGATATCTGCAATCTGATATCAGTCTTTATCCACATTTTTCTTACATATAAATGAGCTGTTCCAAACTAGGCCGGACACTGATCTACTTCAGAATCTGTCTCTAGAGATTAGTTTAAGTAAAAGTTACCTATTTAAAACAGGTAACTAACAAGGGGAAGAGCTGAAGTTTATCTCCTTCTAAACATATTTGCTGCAACTCTCACAGCTCATCTGTATTGTAATATAACAACCCTGCCTGTGAGATGAAGCTGAGAGGAGCCTGCAGATGTGTCAGCTATAATCACACACGGGTCTATAGTGAGATCAGGAGAGCGGTCAACACACTGGTAATGACAACTGTATGCATAATAATCTCAGGGAGATTAGGGGGCAGAGAGCGGCTATCATATATCACACTGGTAATGACCCCTGTATGTATAATAATCTCAGGGAGGTCAGGAGGGCAGAGAGCGGCCATCACAGATCACACTGGTAATGACCCCTGTATGTATAATAATCTCAGGGAGATCAGGAGGGCAGAGAGCAAGCCATCACAGATCACACTGGTAATGACACCTGTATGTATAATAATCTCAGGGAGGTCAGGAGGGCAGAGAACGGCCATCACAGATCACACTGGTAATGACCCCTGTATGTATAATAATCTCAGGGAGGGCAGAGAGCAGCCATCACAGATCACACTGGTAATGACCCCTGTATGTATAATAATCTCAGGGAGTCAGGAGGGCAGAGAACGGCCATCACAGATCACACTGGTAATGACCCCTGTATGTATAATAATCTCAGGGAGGGCAGAGAGCAGCCATCACAGATCACACTGGTAATGACCCCTGTATGTATAATAATCTCAGGGAGGTCAGGAGGGCAGAGAGCAGCCATCACAGATCACACTGGTAATGACACCTGTATGTATAATAATCTCAGGGAGGTCAGGAGGGCAGAGAATGGCCATCACAGATCACACTGGTAATGACCCCTGTATGTATAATAATCTCAGGGAGGTCAGGAGGGCAGAGAACAACCATCACAGATCACACTGGTAATGACCCCTGTATGTATAATAATCTCAGGGAGGGCAGAGAGCAGCCATCACAGATCACACTGGTAATGACCCCTGTATGTATAATAATCTCAGGGAGATCAGGAGGGCAGAGAACGGCCATCACAGATCACTCTGGTAATGACCCCTGTATGTATAATAATCTCAGGGAGGTCAGGAGGGCAGAGAGCAGCCATCACAGATCACACTGGTAATGACCCCTGTATGTATAATAATCTCAGGGAGGTCAGGAGGGCAGAGAACGGCCATCACAGATCACACTGGTAATGACCCCTGTATGTATAATAATCTCAGGGAGGGCAGAGAGCAGCCATCACAGATCACACTGGTAATGACCCCTGTATGTATAATAATCTCAGGGAGGTCAGGAGGGCAGAGAACAGCCATCACAGATCACTCTGGTAATGACCCCTGTATGTATAATAATCTCAGGGAGGTCAGGAGGGCAGAGAGCAGCCATCACAGATCACACTGGTAATGACACCTGTATGTATAATAATCTCAGGGAGGTCAGGAGGGCAGAGAATGGCCATCACAGATCACACTGGTAATGACCCCTGTATGTATAATAATCTCAGGGAGGTCAGGAGGGCAGAGAACGGCCATCACAGATCACACTGGTAATGACCCCTGTATGTATAACAATCTCAGGGAGATCAGGAGGGCAGAGAGCGGCCATCACAGATCACACTGGTAATGACCCCTGTATGTATAATAATCTCAGGGAGGTCAGGAGGGCAGAGAGCGGCCATCACAGATCACACTGGTAATGACCCCTGTATGTATAACAATCTCAGGGAGGTCAGTGTTAGGCCAATAGTCTGGAACAGTTTATCTACATATAAGAGAAATGTATTTTACTCTGGAATAAGACAACTGACCGATATATCAAGGTATCATTCTATTCAGATTCCTATTACCTACATCATGACCACATAGGCAACTTAGGAGGATTGAATCCACTGACAGATTCCCTTTACTGTATGCAGTTTGCATTTTGAAATCTGGTGACCCATCCACATTAGGGGAATTTCCTTGGAAGAAAATATTGCAGCCACCTTCTTCAGCAAATAACTTATTGAAACATTTGATTGGACGCTCGCCTCAATATAATGCTGCAGTCTACAGACCCTCTATATTGTACTGTACTGAAATTGCTTATTACAAAGGTTCAGTAGTGTAAATGCTGGAAAAAAATGGGCATATTTTCTAAATCCCCGAGAGTTCCTTTAAGATTTATTTCCCTTCAGTAGAAGGTGGCACACAAAAAAGCAATTTAAAGGAAAAAAACTAGGCTTGCAGTAAGGGACCTGGATTGTATACATGGTCTCACAGGTATAAGGGTGTAAAGTGGAGGTAAATACAGAAACCTGCACTGAACTAAAGCTAGAAATGTGTTATGTGTAAGCTGGCTATCTACACTTAGCGGAGAACAGCAGGTAAGAACTCACTGACTACCTGACTAGCCTTAGGAATTGTAGATGAGGCATTAGAAGCAATAATGCATTCACGTAAAGCAGATTTATAGACTGTGACTATGACTATCGTATTAAGATAAATGGGGCATGCAGAACCAACACAATTCATAGATGCAGGAATTTCTTTTTGCACAAAGTTCTGCAACAAATTTGTCAAGTGTGAGAAATCATTACGGCTCCAGTGGGTTTCTCATATGGGCCCTACCCTCTCTTATTATGAAGAATGCCATTTAATTGGTGACATGAGCACAGAACCAGAACTGACAAGCTGCAATCACCTGACTTTAATTTCATTATAGGACATAACTGCTGTCATCAATGGCATCTGTGTGACCCTTGTTGTATTATCATTTTTAGCTTAGGAGGGTTTTCTGGGAATTCGGCACTGAAGTTACATGGGCAGACAAGCTGCATTTCTGTGCTCATTAGCGGGAGTCTTGGGCAGGTCATCATTGTTACAGACCCCTTATACTTTGAGTATGAGCTGTAAAGCAAAACAAATACATTTCAACATGGAAGTAAAATCGAAAACCACCCACAGGAAATAAGGACTCACCACTGTTTGCAGCTAACATGTCAATCATGCGGCCTGGCGTACAGACTATTATCTCTGCACCTCGCTTAAGTTCAGCAATCTGGAAAGAGGGAAAACATAGTAAGGAATCACTGGAAGTACCATGAAGCTGTGTACCAAGGAGCTGGGTGGAAAAACTCAAACTTTAAAGGGAACCTGTCATATTTTGTGATACTAAACCGCCCCCAATGTGTTTTAAATGATGCAATGTGCATCTCTAGCATGGCTTTCTAAAAACGAAATTTCACATATTTATCTTAAAAAAAGACTTTATATGCTGAGTTGAGTGCATTAAATACCTTGTTCTTCAGTCATAGGGGAGGTGCTTTTTTCTTGCATTACTCAAGTTCAGCCATGATATTTTTTTTACTTTGTCACAGCCCCTGTATTGTAGTTGATTGCCATCACTGCAGTATAGAAGAAGCGCGTTAAAGACCTGTGGTGATGTCACAACCATGTGACCTTAATGGGTGGAACTTAGCATGTTGCTTAGCAACTTAGCTTGAATTTCTGCAGGACCTGCGGCGATGTCACGAACATGTGACTGTAATTAGCTTAGCTAAGCCAGCAGGTACCTCCCTAGACCAGACTAGGTATGATCGGGTTTCCTTTTTTCCTTACCCTTCTTTGGAGTTTACCATGAACAACGCACCTTCCTCTCCTCGCACCCTCACTTCACCTACCACTCTCCTTTTAGCTCCTCCAACCTAGGCATGTACACACCATTGACCAAGGTGCACTTTTGTCACCGCCCATAAATGGATGTCACTTCATTCACTATTATGAAGTCTTCCGAAGATCAACGTATCATCTATCCACTTATATTCATGTGCTTTATGTCATAGACATATATCCTATGTTCTGATTTTCTGTGTGTAAATTTCATGAATCAGATCCTTGACAAAGGCCCTAGCGGCCGAAACATTAGAAGAGTGTTCTGAACTAGTGCAACAATAAAAATAGCAAGCTTTTTGTTCACCTGCATAATTGGAATCCACCATTTTCTTATTCATGTTGTTAGTTGACGGTGTGCTGGGGTACTCTTCTTTTGGTACCTCACACTTCAGGCCTGCTTAAGCTCTGCCCATTAAGGTGACATGGTGGTGACATCACCACAGGTCTTAAACCCACTTCTACAGCTCTGACAAAATTTAGAGACCACTGCACAGTTTTTTAAAAATCGCCATCTGTACATCTCTGACAGCCATTCCATTCCAGTGTCGGTTGAATTCGAACCAAAGTACACCTCATTCTACTTAATGTGCTTCTGATTAGGTGATTACCTGAACCAAATCTGATTTAACAAGGTAAAGTATAACAAACACTGTTGTGGTCTTCATAATCCTCTTGCAATAGGACAAGCTGAATGGCAAAACAACTGTTGGGAATAGTCCAAAAGTAATTTGATGAAAAAAAAAACTTAACCTTGACAAAGGAGTTGAAAAGAAAAGTCTTGACTGAGGAAAAGAAGGTCTCAATTCTGGCTTTACTAGCAGAGGGATACAGTGAGCGTCATGTTCCCTCCATCCTTAAAATTTCGAAGCCGACAGTCCATTACAACAAGGTCAAGCAGCAGACATTGGGGACAACAAAGAGACAGACCGGCAGAGGACGAAAGCCACTGACCGCGATGACCATCATCTTATTCGATTGTCAATCTTTAATCGCAGGATGACATCAAGTCACCTACAGAAGGAATGGCAAATGGCAGCTGGGGTGATGGGAACGGCAAGAGCAGTTCATAACAGGCTCCTAGATGCAGGGCTCAAGTCATGTAAAGCTAGAAAAAAGACTTTCATCAATGAGAAGCAAAGGAGAACCAGGCTGAAGCTTGCCATAGACCATAAAAATTGGACCATAGAGGACTGGAGTAAGGTAATCTTCTCTGATGAGTCTAATTTTCAGCTTTGCCCAACACCTGGTCGTCTAATGGTTAGTTAGAGTCCTGGAGAGGCGCACACGCCACAGTGTCTTGCACCCACTGTGAAATTTAGTGGAGGATCAGTGATTATCTGTGAATGCTTCGCCAAGGCTGGCATTGGGCAGGTTAATCTTTGCAAAGTACTTATGAATCAATCCGCAGACAAGGTTATCCTTGAAAAACACTTGCTTCTTGCTTCATTCTGCTCAGGCAATGTTCCCCAACTCTGAGGACTGTTTTATCTGGCAGGACAATGCCCCACATGGTTAATCAATGTGTGGATGAAGGAGCACCACATCAAGACCCTGTCATTGTCAGCCCAATCTCCAGACCTGAACCCCATTGATAGCCCCTGAAATATAAACAACAGGAATATGGATAGTCACAAATCATCAAACAAAGAAGAACTGCTTCAATTTTTGTACCAGGAGTGACATAAGGTCACCCAAAAGCAGTGTGAAAGACTGGTGGAAAGCATGCCAAGATGCATGGAAGCTATGATGAAAAATCATGGTTAGTCCACCAAATATTGATTTCTGAACTCCTCCTGAGTTAAAACATTAGTATTGCTGTTTGTATATCAATAAGAACTTAATATGTTTGAATTATTTGAGGCCTGAAAGCACTGTTTCTTTTTTAGTATTTTGATGATTTCTTGTTTGCTGCAAATAAATAAAACATTTTTAGTTTTGAATTTCGGAGGCATGTTGTCAGTAGTTTTTACTCGGAAATGTACCTATAAAGAGAAAAATCTGAGAAACTGAACATTTTGCAGTGGTCCCTTAATTTTTGCCAGAGCTGTATACTGCAGTTCTGGCACTTAATTACAACACAGGGGGCACGATAAAGTTAAACTACTTTCACACCAGCGTTTGTCCGCATCTGGCAGATCCGAACAGAAAACCACATCTGCCGCCTAACGGCAACACTTGCGGCATGCACCATGCATTTTCTATGGGGCTTGTGGCAAGTGCAGTATTTCCATGATCCGGCAGTTGCGGTCACGGAAAAACGCAGCTGACCGCATTTTTTTCGCTGCCACAAGTCCTAGGTCGCGGCAATACCGCACTTGCTGCAAGCCCCAAAGAGAATGCATGGGGCTTGCTGCAAGAGTACCGCAAGTGCTGCCGTTAGGCGGCAGATGTGTTTTTTTGTTCGGATTGGCTGGATCCAGACAGAAACAACGATGTGAAAGGGGACTTAAAAAAATATCATGGCTGAACTTGAGTAACAGTGCCTGATGCAAGAAAAAAAGAGCCTCCCTCATGACTGCAGAAGAGATTTAATGAAGTCACCTCAGCATATAAGGTGTTTTTTTTGTTTGTTTTTTTTTTTTTTTAAGATAATTACATAGAATTTTTTTTTTTAGAAAACAATGTTAGTGATGCACGTTTAATCATTCACCGCTGGTGTAATGTCAAACAGCTTCTTTATTGATGCATTCGTACGGGGTCAGGTCACTTGTGTGTTTGGACCCGTTGAAGCACATCCAGTGCAAAAAGGTGCGCCCGTCATCCAGCTCCGCACCCCCTCCATCCACCTCTGCCTGTAACCCGCACAAATGCATCAATAAAGAAGCCGTTTGACATTACACCAGCGGTGAGTGCCGTCTCATTCTAATTTCTATTTTACATGGACTATGACCCCGAGACCTGAGCAACACTGTTAAATGTCTGGTGTTGTTAAGGGGTTAATTGGAGGGCTGTAACTAGTGCCTGGGACTTCTCGCTTTGACATTACATCATTTACCCCTTCAACCCCAGGCAAGTTTCCGTTTTTCAGTTTTAATTTTTCCCTCCCCTTTTTTCAAGAGCCGTAACTTTTATTTTTTTGTCACTATAGATATATGAGGCCGTGTTTTTTGCGGGAGGAGTCATAGTTTTGAATTAAATCATTTATTTTACCATATAGTGTACTGGAAAATGGGGGAAAAAAAAGAGAATTTTGTTTACGTACCGTAAATTCTTTTTTCTTTAATCATCAATGGGAGACCCAGACAATGGGGTTTAGGGCTCTGCCCTCCGGAGGTCACACTAGGTACTACAAGTTTGTAGACACCGCCTCCTCCGCTTATAAACCCCCACCGTAGGAGACATCCTCAGTTTAGTCCATAAGCTGCGAGGAGAAAATAAACCACACCCGAAACATCGGGAAGAATGCCGTGCACAGACGGTGTAACAACCCGGAAACACTGTCTCAACAGAGAACAGATCAAATGCAAAACATGCAACGGAACAACTGGGTGGGTGCTGGGTCTCCCATTGATGATTAAAGAAAAAAAAGAATTTACGGTACGTAAACAAAATTCTCTTTTTTCTGGTCATCATAATGGGAGACCCAGACAATGGGGATGTCCTAAAGCAATACCCCAGGGCGGGAAGAGTTCCTCAACAAGACGGATAACACATGGTTCCCTTTAAAGGTGGGCAACCGCCGCCTGGAGAACCCGCCTGCCCAAACTCGCATCTGCAGAGGCATGGGCATGCACCATATAGTGCTTAGAGAAAGTGTGCAGGCTGGACCAAGTGGCCGCCTGACACACCTGTAGAGCAGACGCTGTATGTCGCAAGGCCCAGGAGGCACCTACAGCTCTAGTAGAGTGTGCCTTCAAACCCACCGGGAGAGGCAAACCAGAAGACCGGTAAGCCTCCTGAATGGGAGCCTTGATCCATCTGGCCAAGGTCGACTTCGAAGCCGCGGACCCCTTACAGCGACCCATCGTGAGGACAAATAAGGAATCCGAACTCCTAAAGGAGGCGGTCCTGGACACATAAATGCGTACAGCCCTCACGAGATCCAAAGTATGGAGGTCGCACTCAACCTGATGAACGGGAGCGGGGCAAAATGATGGGAGAACAATCTCCTGGTTTAGGTGAAACGTTGAAACCACCTTCGGCAAGAACTCTGGCCGTGGGCGCAACACCACCTTGTCTTGGTGAACCACCAGAAAGGGTGACTTGCACGAAAGTGCAGCCAATTCTGAGACCCTTCTCAGAGACGTAATTGCCACCAGAAAGACCACTTTCTGGGACAGACGAGAGAGAGAGATGTCTCTCAGTGGCTCAAACGGCGGTTTCTGCAATGCCGCCAGGACCATGTTGAGGTCCCAAGGGTCCAGAGGTCGCCTGTAAGGCGGAACCACCCGAGATACCCCCTGCAGAAATTGACGGACCTTCGGGAGGAGCGCCAAGCGCCTGTCAAACAGCACTGAAAGTGCTGATGCTTGACCCTTCAGAGAGCCAAGGGATAATCCCAACTCCAACCCCGACTGTAGGAAGGCCAACAATGTCGGGATGGACAATGGCCACGGTGAGCGTCCACCAGAGGCACACCAGGAGAAATAGATTTTCCACGTTCTGTGGTATATCTTCCTGGAAACAGGTTTCCTAGCCCTATTCATAGTGGCAACCACGGTAGGAGAGAAGCCTCTGGATGTCAGCAGCCAGGCCTCAAGAGCCATGCAGTCAATCTGAGGGCCCTGGAATTGAGGTGGAAGAATGGGCCTTGCGCGAGTAGATCTGCGCGTTCTGGAAGAGCCCACCGGTGTCCGCCTGACAGTTGCCACAGGTCCGGGTACCAGGACCTCCTGGGCCAATCTGGAGCCACTAGAATGGCTACTCTGCATTCCATCCTGATTTTCCACAGGACCCTGGGAATCAGAGCCAGAGGCGGGAACACATATGGCAGCTGGAAGCTGGACCAACTCAGGATCAGGGCATCCGCCCCCAGAGACTGAGGATCCCACGATCTTGCCATGTATTGGGGCACCTGATGATTCAGCCGTGAGGCCATCAGATCCACGTCCGGAGTGCCCCATCTGCCGCAGATGTCCCGGAAGACGTCTGGATGTAGAGACCACTCTCCGGAGTCCATCCCCTGTCGGCTCAGGTAGTCGGCCTCCCAGTTCTCGACCCCTGGGATGTGAACTGCGGAGATCAGGCAGCCGTTTTCCTCCACCCAAGCTAGAATGCGGTGGACTTCGGCGAGGGCCTGAGCACTTCTGGTCCCTCCCTGATGATTTATGTAGGCGACGGCCGTCGCATTGTCGGACTGCACCCGAATGGGGTGTCCTGACAGGAATTTCTGAAACGCCAGGAGCGCCAGATAGACCGCCTTGATCTCCAGCACGTTGATCTGCAATGCCGACTCCGACTGAGTCCAGAGGCCTTGAGCCCTGTGGTGCAAGAACACCGCACCCCAGCCCTTCAGACTGGCGTCTGTGGTCACCACTAACCATGACGGTTTTAGGAAGGACCGGCCTCGTGACAGGTGACGTGGCTGGAGCCACCACTGTAGGGAGTCCCTGGTCGGTTGTGACAGTGTCACCAGCCGATTCAGCGAGATCGTCCTCTTGTCCCATCTGCGAAGAATCTCCAGCTGGAGAGGACGGAGGCGAAACTGTGCGAACGGCACCGCCTCTATCGCCGCTACCATGCGTCCCACCAGTCTCATCAATACCCGTAGGGTTGATTGTGGTGACAGGAGGACATTCTGCACTCCTGAGTGGATCGCTAGCTGTTTGGCTTGAGGTAGGGACACCAGGGCTGAGTCCGTGTGGAAGTCCATGCCCAGATACGTCAATGACTGGGTCGGAACCAGGGTCGACTTTTGAATGTTGAGAAGCCACCCGAACTGTTCCAGAGACTTCATGGTCGCCTCCAGGCTCACCCGACAAAGGTCTTCCGATGGCGCCCTGACCAGCAGGTCGTCCAAATAGGGTATGACGGCGTGTCCCTGCACATGCAGGAGAGCCATCATGGAGGCCATCACCTTTGTGAACACCCGCGGTGCCGAGGCTAGCCCGAATGGCAGTGCCACAAATTGGAAGTGCTCTTCCCCCACTGCGAATCTCAACCAGCGCTGATGAGCTGGTGCAATGGGCACGTGAAGGTAAGCGTCCCTGATATCGATGGACGCTAGGAAGTCTCCCTGCGACACAGCCGCGATCACGGAGCGCAGGGATTCCATGCGGAACTTCCGAACCAACACGTGACGGTTGAACAACTTGAGGTCCAAAACCGGGCGAAAAGAGCCGTCCTTCTTTGGGACAATAAAGAGGTTGGAGTAAAAACCCCTGAACCTCTCTTCCGTGGGCACTGGGACCACCACTCCGTCTCTGCGGAGTCCCTCCAACACCAGGTGAAAAGCCTGAGCCTTTTCTGGAGATGGAACCGACCGATGGAATCGGGGTATTGGTTTTGACGTCAGCTCTATCCTGTAACCTCTTGAGACTACGTCTCGAACCCACTGGTCTTGAACGTGAAGGAGCCACCTGTCCTGAAATCGAGACAGGCGTCCCCCCACCTGTGGGGAGGCAGGACGAGAGAGCGAGTCATGTCGAGGCGGGCTTGGGGGTGGCAGCCGCTGCCCCCGCCGGCTTCTTCTGACGACTCTTGGAACGCCACTGAGTAGCAGGCTTGCCCCCTCGGTCCGAGCGAGCGGACGTCGTTGATGACTGTGAGCTGGAGCGAAAGGACCACTGCTTAGGGTTCCTTTTCACGGTGTACCGTGGCTTAGGCTTATTCTGCGGGATCTTAGACTCAGCAGAATCCTTTATCAACTTGTCCAGCTCGGTGCCAAAAAGCCTGTCACCAGCGAATGGAAGATTCTGCAAAATCTTCTTAGATGTGGTATCTGAGTCCCAAAGACGCAGCCACAACAGCCTGCGGATCGCAATTGCATTGGCGGAGGCCACAGCAGAGCGAGTGGCAGTTTCCAAAGTTGCCGTCCTGGCGTAATCCGCATAAGCCCTTGCTCTGTCGGTAAGCGCCAGGACCTCTGGACTCGACCTAGCTAGTTCAGTGATACCATCCAAGCAGGTGGTAATCGCTTGTAGGGTCCAGACCGCGGCAAAATTAGGGGCAAAGGAAGACCCCACAGCCTCATAGGAAGACTTGGCGAGTTGCTCGACCTGTCTATCAGTAGCATCCTTCAATGAGGAGCTATCAGAGGCAGAAAACAAGGAGCGTGCAGCAATCCTGGTCATGGAAGCGTCCACCTTTGGAGACTGCGACCATTCCTGAAGCACCTCCTGGGGAAAGGGAAAGCGATTGTCCTTGGGTTTACGGACATAACGCCGCCCAAGATGTAACCTGGGTGCTCTAATCACCCTTCCAAAATTAGTGTGGTCCATGAAGGATCCACTTGGTCTGGCCTCCGGCCGCAGCCATTGATAGACCTCCTTGGGGTGTACAGTCACCTCCTCAGGAGGAGTGACAAGACGCAATGTCTCATTGATGGAGGACACCAGATCCTCCACCCCATCTGGAGGTTCAGACACAGACCCGAGAGTAGAACCCCCATCATCTTCCTCACCATCAGAGGAACGCTCCTCCTCAGAGAGAGCCTGGAGCTCGGGTGACTCCTCACGACGAGCTCGCTTAGAGGGTCTCACAGTAGAAGTAAGAGACACCCGGGGTAACTGGGAGGAGTAGCTGGGTTTTCCAGTCTCCTATGAAGTGCCTCCAGGGATTGCGACATGGAGGACATCTGGGACAGCAGGGATTCATTGATCCTATTCTGCGTTTCCCATGGCCCTGGGATCACCTGAACCTCAGGGTATAATCCCGGATTTGCAGCCTCAGTAGTGGCAGTCCGGGTCTCTGGGCGTCCACAGTTATTGCAGGACCCCTCCACCAGTGTCCCGTTGCATGTAGCACAGGTAATGGTGACCACCGCCGCCTTAGCAGCATGCTTCCCAACTGAAGACATCGCCACAGTGGGGAGAATATAAGCCAATTTGCCGTTCACAAAACAAACCGGGAAACCTGGTGGCTTACCGACCGCAGTAAAGCGGTAGGAGGAAGCGGTGTGTGTGTGTGACCTCCGCGAGTTCCGGTCTCCCCTGAAGTGCCGACACGTGCTGCCGATAGATCCCAGCCGGGAAGTGAGGGAGAAGATGGCCGCCGAGAGCAAAGTCGTGGGCGGCGCCGAGAACACGCGGGAAGCACACACACACGCCCGTCGGTGACGTCACCGCAAGGGCTGCTTCCCATCCTCCAGGCAGCCTCAGTAATGGAGGTGATTAGAGCCCGCAGCGCGGGAAAGTGTGAATACAACATACACACACAGACTGTCAGTATATACAAACACCTGCAGTCCATAGCCGCAGCCCCTGTGATACACAGGGCGGTCAGCCAGGGTGACCCCAGCACAGGGCACACCGACAGAACCGCGGACCCGAGGGTACGCGCGGTCTGAGTGTCAGGACACATAAAGTGTCCGACACTACCCCCAGGCACACAGGAGACGCACGGGCCTCAGTGCCTGTCCGGTATGTAAGCACCATTTAGGGAGGCCTCGGACGGGGGTGCAGCACCAGTCTGGAGTGTAAGCACCATTTAGGGAGGCCTCAGACTGGGCTGGCTCCAGTCCGGTCTGTAAGCACCATTTAGGGAGGCCTTGGACGGAGCGGAGCTGTGCAAGGCTCCCATCTCCCACTCTCCAGAGCCCCCCAGAGAGGGATGGAAAGGAGTGTGACAGCGTACCGGGAGAACACGAAGTGTCCAGGCTCTAGGCCCTCCGGTACCTCCACCAGCGTGTGCCACTAAGGGTGAGCGGGGAGGCCGTCACCGGTCCCGATAGGACCCTTTTACCTTGTCTTCAGACGCCATCACGTAAGTTGTGAGAATGCAGTGAAGTGCAAGCAAAGCGTGATCCTCCGAGCACACTAAGTTTAAAACTGAGGATGTCTCCTACGGTGGGGGTTTATAAGCGGAGGAGGCGGTGTCTACAAACTTGTAGTACCTAGTGTGACCTCCGGAGGGCAGAGCCCTAAACCCCATTGTCTGGGTCTCCCATTATGATGACCAGAAAAATGGGGAAAAAATTCCAAGCACGATCAAATTGAAAAAAAAGGGCAATTACAAGTTTGTTTTTTATTCACTACTAGCTGGGTGCCCGATGCACATGCATCGGGATTCTAGAAGAGCGAGTCTCTGACTCGCAATGGCCGCTTCGCGGCCAATGCTTCGCGCTGCTAAGGCGACTCGCCATGCCCGCTGCGCGGGCATAGCGAGTCGCCTTAGAACTGCTCGCAATGGCCGCTGCGCGGCCAATGCTTCGGGCGTATCCACATGACCACGCTGACTCGCAGCGCGAGCGGACTCAAAAGGGGCAAAAAGGAGATTTTTGTGTACTCACCGTAAAATCCTTTTCTCTTAGCCTCTAATTGGGGGACACAGACCGTGGGTGTTATGCTGCTGTCCACTAGGAGGCGACACTAGGCAGAATCTGCAAAAGAGTTAAATGCTCCTCCTCTGCAGCATTACACCCCTGGAAGCAGGAACTGCTTCTCCAGTTTTGTGCTAAAGCAGTAGGAGAGTTAACAGATAATAACAGTGACACAGAAAGTCTACGCAGGTAACCTGTGCAAACAAATATAGTTAACAAGGTAATTACAGTGTAACAAGGCCTGAACCAAACAGGCACGTGTGTAAACCGTTAAGAATTAGCAGAGTAATACCAGTACCACAAGGCCTGTAACTAAGCAGGTGCATGTGAAAATCAGTGAAGAGTTAACGAAGCAATAATCGTACAACATGTCCTGTAACTAAACAGGCTCACAGTACTACAAGGCCTGGAGCTAAACGGGCACAAGTTTAAACATTCAACAGTTAACAGAGTGATAATAGGCAAACATGTGTAAACATGTCAACCATATAACAGCTGAGAAGCTATGTGAGAACTGTAGAAAAAAGGCCCACAAGGGCAATAGGGTGGGTGCTGTGTCCCCCAATTAGAGGCTAAGAGAAAAGGATTTTACGGTGAGTACACAAAAATCTCCTTTTCTCCTTCGCCTCATTGGGGGACACAGACCGTGGACGTCCCAAAGCAGTCCCTGGGTGGGAAAGAACAATGGAACTAGTGACACTGAGCATGGTTAGTGAAGAACCATGCACCGACAGGCAGGCTGCAGCCGCCTGGAGGGCACTTCAAGCCCTATAGTGGCTTGAGTATGTGTGTAGGCTGACCCCCTTTTTGGCTGTCTACACACTCGTTGCACTGACACCCGGGCCGAATGGACCAAGACGCTCTCACGGCCGTTGTAGAATGTGCCGTGACACCGCCGGAAGAGATGCGTTTCCGACGGTATAAGCTTCTTTGATGGTTAGACGAATCCACCTGTTTAGAGGAGCCTTAGAGGCTGACTTGTCATTATTTATGCCCTTTGGAAGAAGGGAGAAAGAGAATCCGACCCGTTATAGAGGCACTGGTCGTGGGTACTTAGATGCGTAGGGACCTGAGAAGGTCTTGCATATGTAGGTCCTTTACGACCAGACAGACTGGGGTCGGGCGCAGCGATGACAGAGAGGTCTTCAGTGAGGTGGAAGGAGTATACCTAAGAAGAAGGATGGAATCAGCCGTAAGACAGTCTTGTTGAGGTAGAAGACTAGAAAAAATGGTTTACATGAGAGCGCTGAAAGTACCGATACCTCTGTATAGAAAAATTACTTGGCACCAAAAGACATACTGTTTGGATGAGAGTGCTAAGGGTAATATCCCATAGAAGCTCAAAGGGAGGATCTTGTAGAGCCGTGAGGACGAAGATCAGGTCCCCCAGGAGTAGTCTTGTTGTATGGAGACCTTAAATGGGAGACCCTTTGAAAGAAGGAGTTTCCTAGAGACCTGGTGGCAACACGTTTTTGGAAGAAGGTGAAACAGGCTGATAACCTGCTGTGTGAGAGACCTCAAGGACAGACCTGAGTCTAGGTCTGAGTAGAAGAAACGGAAGTTCTTTGCATGAACTAAGGCCAGGGGGAATGACCCCTAGAGGTGCTCGGAGATAAAGAAAAACAAAACGATTACACTCGTGGTTAATCGTCGATAAGGCTTGTGTACTTGCTGTGACTATGGTTACTACAACATCCAGGGAAAAATCCCATGGGTTAAATTCCAGGTCTTAAGGGCTGCGCAACTATCTTTCGAGTTGAGGAATTCCGAGCGAGAACTGGCCCTGAGAGAGCAGGTCTGAACTATCTTTGTAGTTGTCCTGGTACTGCTGGTATGAGTTGGGCGAAATTTCCGTCCGAGCGCATCTGGGCCAGTCTGAAAATACAGGGAGATCTGGCGACATTCTTGTTTGACCTTCTGCACTATCCTGATAGTGGGAAGAATATAGGGGAGACTGAGACATGTCCAGTCTAGGACTAGTGCGTCTGTCCTAATGACTGTAGGTTCTAGGACCTGGCCAGAAAGGATGGAACCTTAGCATGGAGACATGAGGCCGTCAGGTCCACATCTGTAGTTTCCTGGCGCTGGCAGTCTTGACACAGGACATCTAGATGAAGGCCCTGCTTCCCTGAGTCCGTCCCTTGGCGGGTTAGCCTGGTATGAGAACAGCTGACAATACAGTGTTCAAGGATTCCACCCGGTGAAGGATGTGGTGAACGTCTGTCATCACTTGGAGACTGCGGTTTCCACCCTAGTGGTTGACATATGCCACGGCCGTGGCATTGTCTGACTACATCCTAGCAAGACCGACTGCCAGACGGTGACTGATTTCAGTACTACAATTACTGGCCGAATCTTTGTAGATTGAGGGGCATCCTCGTGTGTGGGCGGGACTATTGGCATGTGCCTGGTGATGGGAGTACATCGCACCACATCCTGTTCCTGGGACATGTCTAAGCATGGATAGTGGAAAAAGGCCGTAGGTGCAGCTGAGGCTATGGAACTGCCTCCCATGCTGCCACTATCCTGTCTAGAACTCTTATAGCCGTTGTGAAGGATTGAGGAGACCGCTGAAGCGGATTTCCAGACGAAGATCCGCGCCTTGTCTGGGAAAAACCAACATGGCTGATACTCCATATGTGATGCTGCAGCATGTGGCCATCAGGAATACGTAGCGGAGCTGGGACTCCTTGAGTTTGTGTGCTGTGCTGCAACGTGTGTTCTGGCAATGTGGTAGACTCATGGAGGGAGATCTGCCAACCGAGTCTTCTTAACGTGTCCAGTGGAAGCGGCAGCGTTCGCAGACTCCGAAAATCATGCATTGATGAATAAGTCGTCCAGATATGGGAGACTCCTGGAATGTAGTATAGACATTTCCAACTTCAGGCTGTATTTATGAGCTTTAGGTCTCACAGTCTTCACTTTTAACTCCTGAGACGAGAAGAGACTGACTACGTGGAAGAAGGTTTGGACCACAGCCACACGGGATCCGGAGGGCCCATCCATTGGGTTAATGCATTCGCGAGTCTGCGAGGTCCTGCTTCGAAGCGGACTGAGCAGAGGCATTGGGTGTGTTATCTCAACCCGAGTACCTAATATAGGTGCAGTGAGGAGATTGGCAGCTGGGCTTGTGTTCCACAGTCTGCAACCTAGAGTTTCGTTTTATTAGTCTGGGGATGGATGTCGAGTAGACCTTGTGCGGTCGCAACTTCAACCCGAGTCCTCAACAGTGGGGAGGCAAGTAAGGAGTATACTATGGGTTGAAGGTTCCCGAGACTCTTCGCTCAGTTCCCCGTGCCGCTGCGGATCACGGTGTTTCAGCCTGTGTCTTGTGAGACTTGGCTGTCGTCACCGCCAACCGGAGCTCCAGATGTGGGGTCTACTGAGGATTGGCGAACAGACTTGGGACGCCTATGGTTGTCAGGTAATTGGGGTTACATCACCGTCGACTGGGCTCTCCACCGTGGGGGCCCGGAGAAGGAACCTGTCGGTTTAACGCGTAGGAAGTCCACCACAACCTAAATGTGCCAACTGTGTGGAGGCCCTGGGAGGGGTACATTGGACGACCTTTTTGAGACGTTTGATAACAACTGAGCTTTGCTAACGTTGGGGGGCCGGAAGGGAAAAACATGTTAGTGTTTCCCTTATTAGCTCCCTCCAGGTACTTGCATCTGGCAGGGTGGGGAGAAACCTAACACATCCGGTAGAGACTTTGCCCGTACCTCTCCGAGGATCCGGGATGTGGACGACATTGGGAATGAGGGACATTCATTATTACTGTAGGGAAAAAAAACAGTGCTGGACCATATGGCGTGTTGTACTGCCCTGTGTAGTATGACGATGTTCCTTGCACAGTGTGCAGAGGGAGGAGGGCGAATTGCCGCAGGGTACATCCCTGTGCTATTGGAGACTGCTGCACAGCGAGGCTGTACCGAATTTATCCTCCGGGAGTCCCTTTGTACCCTGCACAGCGGATGCTGTGACACTGAAATGACTATAGTGGCTGCGGAGCTACAGTCCTTGAGGAATAATCCTTATATCCCTATCACTTCCTGCCAGGAATACAGGGGCAAAAGGATTACGCAGAGGGGGCGAGAAGGGAGTCCGTTTGCTCTGCCACCCCAGTGTGTGCTCCAGCAGTCATTCCACCTGAGGCCGTGCCCCACATGCGTACGCTCTGCAGTGGCTAGGCGACTGCAGGCTGCAGTACCCTAGTGGCATTGTGCTCCCTGAAGTGCAAGCCCTGTGGAAGATAAGCAGGTGTCTGCAGGCTTCTGCACAACAGTGTGTGCCTTAGCAGACCCTCCGCCTGTCACAGTGCGCTCACATCCGCACACGCTGCGGTGGCAAGGTGACTGCAGGCTGCAGGCCTCTAGTGTGTGCTGCAGCACACCATTCACCTGACACTGTGCCCCCTGAAGTGTAGGCCTTGCAGTCAAGCAGGTGTCTGCAGGCTTCTGCACATTTGTGTGTGAGTGCCTTAACAGATCCTCCGCCTGGCAGAGTGCCCCCACGTGTGCAAACTCTGCTCTTTAGGCTGTTTGACCCTTTGGGCAGCCTGTGCCCCCACATATGTAAGCGCTGTCTGCCACTGCTATACAGTGGCGACAGCGCTGAATCTGTAATGGCTGCAGGCAAGGAGAAGGGGGGCGGAGCTGAAAGGGACGCGCCAAGCAATGCTGAATGGCGCCCTTTCTGTAGCCTTGTCCCGCCTCTTGTGCTGACGTCAGGCGGAGGCGGGCGGGGAGGCGGGGAAGCACTCAATGTGCGGCTAGGCCGAAGCCGAGGCCGAAGCCGGGGCCTCGCGTGATTCGCGGGCCCGGGAGCGGTGGAGGCCCGGCGCGGAGGTCCGCGGCAGGGAACAGCGGAGGCCCCCCCCCAGGCACAGTCATCGCTTCCCGGACGCTGCGTCCCGACAGGCTAGGTGAGGGCCCCTGTAAGGGCAAGCATTGGCTGCTGAGGGTCTGGTGCTGGATTGCAATAGCGTTGGACATGTAGGCTATGCCTGCTGTCCAACCTGTGCCGGCCCCAGTATGCAGCAGAGTTGTGCTCATGAAGTGTGCTGCAGCATTAAGATGTGCTGCGGCATTTTGGGGGGGGGGCACGCAGTTGAGCTGGCTGTGTGTGCGCTGCAGCATTGAGATGTGCTGCAGCATCTTTGCCTGGGAAGCATGCTGCAGCTCATTTTTGCCTTCACGCAGCAGAGCTGGTTTTGGGGGGACCCCTCGAGGCATGCTGCAGCGTTTTTCAGTGCAACTATGTGCCGCTGCTCCCCATACCTTGCGGCGTCTCGACCTAAGAGCCCCGAAGGGGGAATTAGGGAGAAATGCGGTCATCCACCTTCAGAGGTCACTTCTGCTGTAACCCAGCACCCCAAACGTGGGGAGCTGAGGTGGAGGTCGTCTTTGCCGGTTTTCTTTTTCTCTCTATCTTGCTGCTTGCGGTGGGGACATGGAGCATTACTGCGACCCAGAGCCCCAACTGTGGGGACTGGGGAGGAATGCGGGCCTCAGAACCGGCAGGTCTGGAAATCGCTTTAACCCAGCACCTCCAACAGTGGAGGGCCGAGGAAGGAATAGCCCATATCAGACAAAATAGCTCGACCCAGAGTCCCAACTGTGGGGTCTGGGGAGGTATCTGTGGTCGACATGTCCCTTCAAAAATAAATAATGCAGCTTCAAAAAGTAAAAATAATGGAGAGAGAGTAAGAACGTGTGCCTCCTTTCAGACACTAAGCAAAAACTGGAGAAGCACTTCCTGCTTCCAGGGGTGTAATGCTGCAGAGGAGGAGAATTTAACTCTTTTGCAGATTCTGCCTAGTGTCGCCTCCTAGTGGACAGCAGCATAACACCCACGGTCTGTGTCCCCCAATGAGGCGAAGGAGAAAAACCCATTCGTGATTATATAATAGATGTTCACTATATGGTCAGACTGACATGACGGTGGGATGCCTGGAGTCAGTATGAGTTTGTAGATACCAAACATTTATACTTTTACTGGTATCTAAGTGTTGAAAAAAAAAATCTGACTTTTTAAAGAAAAAGAATTGCACTTTTGGCGCAATTTTCCGCGGCCCATAGCGTTCTCATTTTTCGGGATCTGGGGCGGCTTATTTTTTGCAGCTTAAGCTGACATTTCTACTGATACTATTTTCGGGTAGATACGTGGTTTTGATTGCCCATTATTGCATTTTATTACACTGTTCAGGTGACCAAAAAAACACAACACAATTTTGGTGTTTGGACTTTTTTTTCCATTACACAATTTACATACCTGATTAATTGATTTTATATTTTGATAAATCGGGCATTTCTGAACAAGGCAATACCAAATATGTATTTTTTTAATAGCTTTATTTTCAATTTCAATGAGGCAAAAGGGGGGTGATTTGAACGGTTAGGATTATTTTCTTTATATTTGTAAAAAGAAAAACTTTTTTTATTTTTTTTTATTTTACTTGGCCCACTAAGGGGCCTTAGTGCTGCACAGGCTCATCACTTCTCTTATGTTCCAATGAGCTGATGCAGCATCGGAACACTGAGGAAACTATCATTTTCTGCTGGTGACCTCACTGGGAGATCGGCAGCAGGAAGTGATTGTACACAGCTTCTGGGGATCCTGGGCTGTCAAGGTAGCAGGGGAGGTGTCGTGATCACATCACAGGACCTCCAATTACAGTGGGTAACAGTGTGACCCCCATCACGGGGCTTCGGATCGTGCTATCAGTGACTGACAGCACAATACAAATACTGAACCGATCGGTGGTGTTGGCTACACATCTTACCTGATAACATCAGCTGAAATGTGTGTAGCGGAGGATGCAAGCTCAGCATGTGAGCTCGCATCAGGGGGCAGGACATGGCCAACAATATCTGTGTACGGCCTTGGTCGAAGGGGTTACAGGGTTGTTCGGGCTATTACTATGTGTATCTAGGCTGCAAAATGTTGACACTTTATAATATACATGCTGTCAACATTTTGCAGGATTACCTAGATATCACATATTTGCGGCAGCCAGAGAACGTCCAGGGAAAGTGTTTGTATTTGAGCCTGCATGGAAATGGGAAACTGGTTGTTTTCTCCCAGTCTTCTACAAACATGCCCCCTCCCCCAGTCTACACTATGGCCAGCCACCCCCAGGGCTCCTACAGGCCCATCTCAGCCCCTAATGTCACCACCCACCCCATTGTACACAGCGGTCCCCACTGCACTGACACACTATGCCAAATCTGCCGCTATGAAGGCGATTCAGTACACTATGTCAGTGCAGTGAGGACCGCTGCATGTGTGTGTGCTCACCCTGTGGGTTCTGTGCAGGGGAGCCGTGGTCCACACTCTGCAGTCTGGGGCTCTGCTATGGAGCCCAATGCTTCTCTCTTCATACCTCCTGCACCATAGAGCACAGAGCCGGTGGAGTGGTCCTCTCTATACCACAGCCACAGGCTTTGTGCTCCATGGTACGGGAGATATGCAGAGAAGCATCGGGCTCCACAGGCGAGCCCTGGGCTGTGGAGTGCGGACCACGGCCCCCCCTGCACAGAACTCACAAGGTGAGAACACATACATGCAGCAGTCCCCTCTGCACTGACACAGTGTGCTGAATCACATTCACAGTATCGGATTAGGCACAGTGTGTTAGTGCAGTGGGGACCGCTGTGTACAATGGGGGTGGGTGGTGACATTAAAGGCTGGGCAGTCTGTACGAGCCCAAGGGGTGGCTGGCCGTAGTGTAGAGTGGGGGAGGGGGCATGTTTGTAGGAGACTGGGAGGAACGACCAGATTCAAATTTCCATGCAGGCTCCAAACGCCCCCTGGACGTTCCCTGGCTACCGCAAATATGTGATATCTAGGTAATCCTGCAAAATGTTGACAGCATGTATATTATAAACTGTCAACATTTTGCAGGCTAGATACACATATCAATTATAGCAAAAGCCTGGACAACCCCTTTAAAACAGATTGGGGGCATTTAATATCACAAAATGACATGACAGGTTCCCTTTAAGGTTGCATTTTATACTGGTAATAGATGCAATTGCCAATGATTAGCTTCTCTTATCACAACATCTCCTGCAACATTACATTTGGGTGGGGACCAGAAGCTATAGGGGATTCCTGTTCACAATCTCTTACATACAGAAATAGCACCACAGAGAGCATTACACAGAGTAATGAGCAGGATGTGAGATAGAATTTAGTGAAAAGGAGGAATTGTGTACTCACCATAAATTCCTTTTCTCTTAGCCTCTTATTGGAGGACACAGGACCATGAGTGTTATGCTGCTGTCCACTAGGAGGAGACACTATGCAGAATCTGTAAAAGAATTAAAAGGCTCCTCCTCTGCAGTATACACCTGTTGAGCAGGAAGTGCTTTACCAGTTTTGTGCCAAAGCAGTAGGAGAGTTAACAGATTATAACAGTAAAACAAGGACTGTAACCACACAGGCAACCTGTGTACACAGCTATAGCTAATTAAGTAATAACTGTGTAACCAGTGATTTATCTAAACAGGCACATGTGTTAGCAGTTAAGAGTTATTATAATAATAGTACCACAAGGCCTGTTTAACCAGGCACTTGTGTAACTAGTAAGGTGTTAACGGAGCAATAATTGAGTAACGAGGCCTGACCTAAACAGGCTTACAGTACTACAAGGCCTGTAACTAAACAGTTATCAGTTTAAGCTGTCACCGTCAACAACCTGCTAATAGTCACACAGGCGTAACTATGTTAACCATGTAACCGCTGACAAGCCATGTAAGAACTGTAGCAAAAGCCCCCCCCAGGGCAATAGGGCAGGTGCTGTGTCCCCCCAATTAGAGGCTAAGAGAAAAGGAATTTACGGTGAGTACACAACATTCTCCTTTTCTCCTTCGCCTCATTGGGGGACACAGGACCATGGGACGTCCTAAAGCAGTCCCTGGGTGGGAAAACGGGAATGGAGCTAGTCACACTGAGCATGTTCAGAGAAGAATTATGTACCGACAGGCGGGCCCGCTGGAGACTGGAGGCCACGTCTACCTATACCTGCGTTTGCCGAGAACTGAGTGTAAATACTGTATTGGCTTGAGTATGTGTGTGGGCCGACTGTTTGGCTGCCTTACACACTTGTTGCTCTGCACACTGTTGCCGAACGGCTTAAGAGGTCTCCACTGCCGTAGTATAATGTGCTGTGACACTGCCGGAAGTGGTATAGATGAACATGCAAATAGAGTCTGTGGAGCCTCGGTTAGGAGTCTCAAACACAGGACTAGCCATATATCCCTCCAGGGAAGGACCCAGCCAAGGGGTGGCTCCTTGCGGAGAACACCATAACCACCAAATGAAGTGGCCCTTTAAGTCAATATCCAATTCTTTTACAAGTTTACAGATATGACAAGGGAATACCAAGGCCAGGTATCCATCCACATACAGCTGTTTCGGGTGTGTTGCCCCTTATCAGTGTGGAGTAGGATTCTGGCTAGGTGGGAGCAAGGCCTAGTAGACCAAGATTGAAGTGGTATAGATGGTATAGTCGTCTTAGATGGTTAAACGAATCCATCTGGTTAGAGGAGCCTCAGAAGCGGACATGAATTTATTTATACCTTCTGGAGGAAGGAAGAAAGAAGAAAGAGAATACGACGTCTTCGAAGGTCACTGTCTGGGATACTTAGCTGCATATGGACCTGCTAAGGTCCTGCATATGTAGGTGCATCGCGACGTGATAGACTGAAGTCGGGCGCAGCGACGGCACAGATATATCTTTATTTAGGTGAAAGGAGTATATTGCCTGTAGAAGACGGATGAAACCAGCCGTAGTATAATCTTGTCTTTGTGGAAGATTAGAAAAAATGGTTTACAGGAGATCGCCGCCAGTACCGATACAGTTTCCGAGAAAGATAATTGCCACCGACACACACCATTGTTTTGATGAGAATGCTACAGGTAATATGCTATATAGGCTAAAAAGGTGGTTCTTGTGGGGCCGTGAGGACAAAGTTAATGTCCCACATGTAGTCTAGGTGTATGGAGACCTTAAATGGCATACTCTTCGAAGGACGGATTTCACCGGCTGAAACCTGCAATGAGAGACTCTGAGGCTAAACCGAAGTCTAGGTCTGCGTGAAAGAAAAAAAGAAAACAGAAAGATCTTGCTATGAAATAGGGCCAAGGGGCATGACCTCTAGAGGTGCCATAAGCAAAACAAAACGATTACACCTGCTTAATGTTATATCATTGATAAGGCTGGTTTCCTTGCTGTGACTATGGTCGCTACAACATCCTGGAAAAAACACCTTGGTTCAAGTTCCAGGTGCCAATGGCTATGTTATTAATTTCATCGTTGAGGAATTCTGAGGGGAACCGACACTGAGAAAGCGGGACTGGATTGTATGTTAGTCGTCCTGGTACTGCTGAGTTGGACGCAATCTGTGTACTAAGCGCATCTGGACCATTCTGATGCCACAAGGATGATACGGCAACATTCTTGTTTGATATCCCGCAGTACCTTGGCAGTGGTGAAAAAATATACAGAAGACAGATGCAGGTCCAGTCTTGGACTATTGCGTCTGTCGTATTGACTGTGGGTCCTGGGTCCTGGGCAGGATAGTTGGAATCTTGGCGTTGCGGCGTGACACAGTCAGGTCTACCTCTGTGGTTTCCCATCACTGACAGCTTTGACAGAAAACATTTGGATGAAGGCGGTCTATTCCTTGGCGGGTTAGAACATCCACTTTCTAGATGTGTACACTTCTAGATGTTTACACAAGGCATGAGAACAGGTAACAGTACAGTGTGCGCGGATTCAACATAGTGCAGGATGTTGCTTACGTCTGTTACCGCTTGGATACTGCTGGTTCCACTCTGATGGTTGACATCTGCCACGGTTGTGACCTTGTCTGACCGTGTTCTGACATGTACGAGTGCCAGAGGGTGACCGAATTATTTCAGTACCAGAAACACTGCCTGAATCTTCGTAGATTGAGGGTAATATTCGGGTGTGGACGCAACTACTGCCATGTGCATTGTGATGGGGTACCTCTGTCTACCTCCTGTTGTCGTGCCATGCATAGCATGGAGCATTGAAAACAAAAGGGCGGAGGCGTAGGTGAGCCAATGCAACTGCCTCCCATGTTGCTACTATCCTGTCTAGCACTTCCATGGCAGTTGTGACTGATTGAGGATACCGCTGACGGATATTGGGGATTTCCTGACTAAGAATCCGTGCCTTGTCTGGGGAACTTTGACTCATGATGTGGATGTGTTGCAGCTAAAGGCAGCTGTGTGTATCCGATGCTGTGTGCCCAATATGGCTGATACACCATATGTGATGGTGTAGCATGCGGCCGTCAGGCGTACGCAACTTAGCTGGTACTGCTGGAGTGTGTGCACTGTGTTGCCGCATGTGCCTTGGAATTGTGGTAAACTTGTGTAGGTTGCTTCACCAACTGAGTGTTCTTAACGTGAATTGTGAAAGCGACACAGTGTTCGCAGTCCTTAAAAATTATGCGTCGGTGAATAAGTCGTCCAGCCATGGGCGACTCCTGGAATGCAGTATAGACATTGCTAACTTCAGTCAGGGAAAACTGTGCATCTATGTGCTACCATCTGACGGTATTCTCCTTTGACCCCTGAGCAGAGAAGGGACTGACTGTGTGGAATGAGTTTCGGGCCACGGTCATACTGGGGACTGGAGAGCACCTCCTATGGGTTAATGTAGGTAGGCGGGGGTCTGCTAGGCCTTGCTTCGGATCGGTCTGTGCCGAGTGCTTGCGCGTGTTATCTCAACCTAAGTACCTATACAGGTGCAGCGAGGCGATTAGTAGCTGGGCTCGTGTTTCATGTTGAACGACCTAGAGCTTCGTATTTGTAGTGTGGGGAGGGAGGCCGGCCAGACCTTGTGCCGTCGCACTTGTAACCAGAGTTCCCAACAGTGGGTAGTCGAGGAAGAAGTATGGCCTATAGCAATCTTGGCTACAGCCCAGCGCCCACAACAGTGGTGAGCTGGGGTAGTAGTATGCTATGGATTTTAGTTTCTAGAGACTTAGTTGAATTAACCGTGCAGCTGCGGATCACATGTTTCAGCCTGGGTATTGTGACACTTGGTTGTCATCAGCCTCAACCAGACTCCAGCTGTGGGGTGTGGACAGAATTGGCAATCTGTCCTGGGACGCCTTACATGTGTTGAGTAATTCCAGGTTACATCAACTTCAACTGGGCTCTCCAACAGTGAGGGGCCGAGGAAGGAACCTGTGAGGTAAACTTGTATTAAAGTCCACCCGAACCTAGTTGTCTTTGCTGTGTGGGGGCCCGAGGATGAGTATGTTGGACGAGTAATTGATAAGTTTGAATATCCTGTGCTGTGCCAATGTTGGGTGCCCCGAGGAAAGGCCTTGTCGGTGCCTCACGTTCACCTAGCTACCCCTATGGTAAAGCCATGATGTTAGATATGTGCACCAACAGGTAGCTGCATTAGGTATGGTTGTAGGACATATCTAATACTTGCGGTAGGCCGTGTGCTGGACAGCAAACCTTAGCCTGTTCCAGGTCGGGCATTAGGGATGTGTTTACTACTGTAGAAAACTGTACCCCGCCTTAGGACCCTCCACTGCTATTCGTAGCAGTATGATGCTCTTTACACGATGTACATAAGGGAGACCATGGGGAACCATGGTATATCACTGTTGGTCGTCTTGACATTTCCATTGGCAGTCTGTCGCACAGCGTAGCAGAGTGTATTGTACTTCCTAAAGCCCCTGAGTGTTTGACTTAGAGCGATTGCTGTGTTTATTGTACCCCCGCACAGCGGATGCTATGATACCTCCTATTAAAACGTTAGTAGTGCCTATTAGAGAAGCCGGAGAATAATGGGGGGCATTGCACAGCGGACGTGCCTATAGGGCCTGGCAGGCTGTGCTGTATGTTCGTCTGCTGTTCCGTGCTGGCGGGAGAAAATGTGGGGAGATGCATTATAGGGCTGCTAAAGCCAGTTACTCGTTACACTAGTGTGTGCTTTGATGACCACGGCAGGGAAGAAGAGTGTTTGTGAAGGTGTCATTGTTATTGTACCCTCTGTTAGTTGTCCTCTATATAGGTGCCCCCATTCCCACAGGTGCATGGGCCAGTGTCTGTCCACACACTGGGCAGCCGTCCTACATGTATTAGGATATGTGTGCCTGCACACCTGGCAGCACCGACATGTTTAGTGAAAACATGTTTGGCTACTGTAGCACTATAAACTGTGCAGTACGTGCCTTGTTTGTCTGCACACAGCTTAGCCGCCATGTGTGGCTTGTGTGTGCTGAGATAAGAGGAGGAGGGGGAAGAGCGGCTAACACGGGAACAATTGCAAAGAGGGAATCTCTCCCTGCAGCCCATACGAGGCTAGGCAGCCCCTTGCTGACGTGGCTGCCTTGTATGCCTCCCCCTTGCTGATGGGGCTGTGTCTTTGTACTGCCCCTCTCTATGACGCTGGCCGCATCATTTTCATCATTCGGGGGCGCCCCGGAGGCGGGCAAAAAGACGGCGGCTTCGCGCTAGGCCGAAGCCATGGCCTGGATTAGCAAGCCGATGCCAGGAATGAGACCCTGTCGGCGGGGAGGTCCGGAAAAAGGTCTGAATTAACCCAGACCCTGCCAGACCTCCTGTGCCTCACCGCGCTAGCATGTTGCTGCCAGTCGCAGGAGCATCCAGAACACTGGATCTCCTGTGCTCTGCTGCCAATGCAGGTGTCGGCTGCTGGAAAAGCACAGACAGCCTGTGCCCGTGGCCTGTGACCTGGCCACATACAATGTGCCTCCCGGCCCCTTCAGGAGCACCCAGCAGAGCTGGGGCTCCTGGAGCTGCAGCCTTGCAGCTTGCTGCGGGCTGTGTCCTGTTGAAGCACTCAGCAAAGCGGAGGCTCCTGTTTCGTGCCACTGTGTCCGTGCAGCCTGTTTGTGCCCTACCTGCAGTGTCTCGACCTAGGAACCCCATGCGGGGTGATGAGGGAGGGATGCTGCCGTCCACCGTCAGAGGGCCCTTGCTTGTCCTCGCCCTCAACCCAGAGACCGCAAAAGTTGGGACCCGGGGAAAGAGGACCATCCTCTCGACCTCAACCCAGCACCCCAACTGTGGAATGCCGAGGAAGGAGCAGCATGTGGTGCGACCTCTCAACTTCAACCAGGCGCCCCCAAAAGTGGGGGGCTGAGGAAGGAGCATGCTGGGAGTCTCTCCAGAAACCCACTTTTCTTCATCTTTAAGGAAAAAAATCCAAAAAAAAAAAATAATTTTTGAGAGAAATAAAATTTAGTGTTCCTCCTAACGACACTTCCTGCTCCACAGGTGTATACTGCAGAGGAAAAGCCTTTTAACTCTCTTACAGATTCTGCATAGTGTCTCCTCCTAGTGGACAGCAGCATAACACCCATGGTCCTGTGTCTCCCAATGAGGCGAAGGAGAAATAGCCTTTGTCTGTATCTGTGCTTTATTCTCTACCTCTCTCTGAAGCAGCTACCATCTATCCTCCTCAGGCTGGGTTCACACCACAGTTTTGCTCCTGTCCTTAGAAATCCTGTTTTTTTGCAGGACCACACAGACAAACGGACAGGACCAGATTTTTAACTCCGGATGTCATTTCTGTGTCCAAATCCAGGATTTTGAAGGATCCGTAAACAGAAAGAGCTGGGGGAAGCAGAGCTTGTAAAGTACAGGCAAGTGGTGTCGGGGCTGTTACTTTCGCTTTCACATAGTATCTACATACACTGCTAAAGTGAAATTAAAGGAAGGAATGGTAAAAAATAATTAAAAAAAAGGCTCACCTCTCCGCCGAGTGTCCCGCAATGCGATGTGTCCACGTCTGATGGCTGCAAGGACCTTAATCAGCTGACTGCGGCAACCGCAACCAATCAGCTGATGCTCCACATGACCGCATCAGCTGAGCGACTTAAACCACTCGCCCGCCAATAGGTTTTGGCGGGCGATTCAAAATGCTCA